>JAFVLL020018726.1:0-13798 GCA_021397915.2 Tor tambroides | reverse complement strand
CTGTGTCTGTAGCGTAACTACAGTGGTCCTGGTTTATCTTCTGTGGAGCTGGAGGGTTTGTGGCCAGATGTGGACTACACTGTGACTTTGCGCTGCGGCTCCACGCACAGTTTCTGGAAGTGGGGGGATGAGAGCGCCCCCTACAGGATCCACAGTAAAATGGACCGTGAGTAATTAAAATAACTTACAGAAAATTAAATAATAAATCAAAATTAGTCAGTCTACTTTGACTGTTTGTCAGTGCAAAAACTCAGATAGGTCATGTCATTCATAGCTTGCTTTTCTACATTATTTGCTCTTATTTTTATGTTTATTATATATTAGCTTTATGCAGACCTATAACAAAGTTTATTTTCAGGTCCTGATGCTCTTGATGTCTGGATCTGGATGGACAGCAGTAACACAGGACGTGTTTTTTGGAAAGTAAGAACAGCTTTATGTTTGCCATCATCTAGGATATGAAATGTGACTGATGCCATAAAACTGAGTAACATGGTGCCATGTGCCTCTTTTCATTCAGCCTCTGTCTGTGAGAAAAAGTCACGGTGCATTAGTTGGCTACGAGGTTTCTCAGAGCTCAGCGGAGGAAGACGGGTGGACACCGGTTTTTCTTCCTCCTGGGAACTTCAGCTATCCCATCATCCTTAACAACAGCAGTGACATCACCGTTGCCGTGGCAGCGCGAAACCCAGCTGGTCTCTCTCAGCCTTCCACTGTGACCACACCAGCATACAGAGCAGGTACAGGGAGCCATTTCATTCTTCAGCTGCTAGGCTGTTAAACTGTTGTTTTGTGCATCATATTTGATGTTTGTATATATTATATTTTATTATATAAATTTTAAAGATTTTATAAACTTTATAATAAATATATTTAGATGCTAATATACTTATAACCAGTTTTAATGTATTTATTATACTTACACGCACATATACAGTGTATACAATAATATAAAAAAAAATAATAATAATAATTATTATTAAGAACCCATTTATTTAAAAAAAAAATAGGGCTAATGTTGAAGCTAAAGTTTAAATAAATGTTTAGTGCCATTGGCATTAAAAAAATTGAACATGGCTGTTTTGACATTAAAATTGTTTGACTGTATTCTGTGTGTTTTCTGACTGGTCAGAATTGTCACAAACTTTAGTTTACTTGAACTGTATTTCACCATTTATCAGTAGATAAATAGAAAAAATGACAAAAAATAATCTAAGAAAGGCCTTCTTAATGGCTATTTTATGTATAAATGAAATATAAATAAACTAATTAAACTAAAATAACTGTTAATTAAAATTTTTAGTTAATAAAGTTTTTTTTTTTTTAGTGGAACTTTTGCACTAATTGCTATATATCGCAGTTAACTGTTTTAATCCATTGATAGCTGTAATAAACAACAAGGCAGCTAATTCAGGCTAGTGTTAAACTCCATGCGTTGTCTATGTGGTCTCCTTTCCTGTAGATTCCCAGCTGTCTGTGCCTGAGCTGCTCAGCATAAATGGATCCTTTGACCTCTCCTGGCAGCCTAATGCCAATGCGAGCAGCGGGTACGCTGTGGAGTGGGTCCTGACCGGCTGCAGTGGACTGTGCCCCGTTGACTGGAAGAAAGTTCCAGAATCAGACAGCAGCTTCACAGTGAACTCAGGTGAGTCTTTTAAATTAATATATTAAATAAATTCTTTTAGTGAATACAGTGATTCTTGAAAGTATTTGGACACTTAATAATACCTGAATGGCACTGCATAGATAATAAAATACTAAAAACATCTTTTCTTTACACTATCTTCGCTCTTCTTCATCATCTTCACTCACTGTTATTGAATCAGCAGGTGTTTTGATGATTTTTTTAATGGTCAGTTCTTGTGCTTTCTTTAAAATAAATGGCAGTTGTTTTATTATTTTGACGCAATGGTATTCATTTTTAAAATGTAAGTGTCCAAATACTTTCTGGATTACTTTACACCACTCATAGTGGAAACCTACTGGAATTTGCATTTCTTCATGCTTTGTTTACACCACGACTGCATGTTTTCTCTGTGCGCTTCACTGATTATTAGTTTCTGTTGATTTCAGACTCTCTGGTGGCAGGAGTGAGGTACACCGTATCCGTGTACTCTCTCTCAACTGGCGCTCCTACGCTGCTGCAGAGATGGCAGGGATACTCGCAGGAAATGAGTAAGAGAACCTTTGCTGTTCACTGCTCATAAGGCACTTTCTCACACACACACACACACACACACACACACACACACGTATGTTTCTGTGAGTTGTGGGGACTTTCATAGACTTCTATTACTTTTATACTGACCAGACGCTATTTTCTATCGGCTAACCCTAAACCTACCTCTTACAGAAAACCTGTTTGCATTCTTACACTTTCAGATAAACATCATTTACTATTTTTAATAATTTTTTTCCCTCGTAGGGGCCGCAGGCCAGTCCCCACAATGTCAAAAAATTCAGCTTTTACTATCCTTGTGGGGATATTTGGTCCGCACAATGGGCCTCATTCATGAAACACGAGCAGAACGAATTTTTGTTCAAATCGTTCGTAAAGCCGTTCTGACGTAAATTTTCGGATTCATAAAAATGTTCGTATTTTCTAAACGTTAGTTGCTATGAAAGAAATTTACACCTGCTCCCTACCACGTGTAAATGGTACGTAAAACTTTGTGTTCTTTTTGGCAAACTGATGACACTGAATTATGATGCACTGCTATTATAATATTTTACAAGTTCATTTGCTCTGTTTTTTTGTTTTTGTAGCTGAGAGTTGATAAACTGTTTAGCTCCGGTTTAGCTTTGGGTAGAACGCAGCGCTTGTCACTGTTACTTTTTACCCAGCCGTCCAATCAATGGAGGAGGGGTGGGACAAATACTACACCAACCAATCATCTTACTTGTACAACAACTGAACAACAATAGAGAAGTTAATATTACTGGTTACTGCGTTTTTATATTTGGTAATATTCTTCAAAATGAGATGCTAGTAATACGTTACTGCCGTGGATATTCCACTTCATACCAACCAAATCGACAGCTGGAAAAACCTTTTTTTTTTACAGTCTATGGGGAAAACGCTGTGCCACCAAAGCATTTTCAAGCACCACCAGCTGGCCGTTTTCAGAAGAGCACCTGTCATTTTTCAGGTGGCTAAAAACACTTTGGTGGACACATGCTATTGAATATTTATTGTTAGCCATATGGCCTATTAGTCTTTTTTGCATTTATGCAATATACTGGAGCCAAACTTGAGAAAATAGACCAGAATATTCCACTGCGTTCCTGGACACGCAATTTGCGTAGCTGTAGTCATAGACGGGGATTATGCTAATTGTGAATGAGCATGCACGAGCGCCCTATTTACAAATGATTGGAATTCATTAACATGCACATGTTTAACTATCAAATCGGACATTTACGAAGCGTTTGTGAATCCAGAGGAGAGTTTTCGGGAAGGTCTGTTTTACGCATAAATTACTCGGCATTTACTCCTATATTTACGAATGTTTCATGAATGAGGCCCAATGTAGCATAAACAAACACACACACACACACACACACACACACACACACACACACACAGTAGGGCCTTTACTGTGAATTCCACAACATTTCTCTGCTTACAGGTCACTTGTCAACAGGACTTGCTGATAAAATATTAGCAAACCATTAAACTTGTTGCAGTGGCAAATGAATGGTAGCTTTCTGTAAAACACAAACAGCCGTTGCTTATGTGAATAGCGTATTCATGCATTTACTGGAAAAGTTAATCCACCAATTTGATCTAATTATCATTTTAATGATTTAAAAAATTACGATTGTGATTTAATTATCTTTTTTTTTTTAAATCCAGGTTTCGTGTGCTTGTTTGTAGGGCTGCAGGGTTTGAAACAAATAGTTTATAATTATATAGCAATATGATAACAACAGCAATAATACAGCCTTGCAAAACCACACTTGACATGTGGATGAACAAAAAAAAAAGGACACAATGAATAAAACAAACACTTCCTTTATATCTGCATGATGGATGGTAAAGGAGAGCATTCGCTCAACTGACGACAGTATTGGTATTATTATTACTACTACTATACTGTTACTATGCTAGTTACTAGTACTACTGCTACTATTAAATATTCAGATATTCCAGGAGGAGGGGCATTTAATTTCAGGCAGCATTTTATTTTGCTCATTAGTATGTACCATGAGCATGCTTATACAGCATCTGCAATGTTTATTTTGTCAGCTTATAGGAGTACACTCGCATATCAATGGCCTCAAAGCTGGCAGACAAAGCCACAAAAGTCCAATTTTGATTTCATGGTGTCAGATGACATAAACCACTGCTGTTAATGGCACTCGTTGACTCTTGCGTAGTCTCACAATCTAGATTTTGTCTGTTGTTGACTGTTTGCATGTGAATCTATTCTTTATGCATCTCTCTTTTGCTGGATTTTCTGTAGTTCCTTCACAGTCGGTTAGTGATCTGTCGGCCAATCAGACTGGCTCTGATGTGCTGCTGTCTTGGAAAGCCGCTGCAGTGGAACACCAGAGAGGTTTCATACGCGGGTACACCGTCTATCTGGCAAACGCTGCACATCTGGATCTCATTGGTAAGCACTTACACATAACAGATATATTGCAAAAAAATGTAATTATGTAAATCTTATCATTTGTATATTTAAATAATTGTGTGTTTGTGTTTCTAGCTAATATCTCAGATCCTGAAGTGCAGTCGTACAGGGTGAAGGGTTTGTCTCTGAGCTTGTATAAGTTCGTAGTGAAGGCCTACACCTCAGCTGGGGAGGATGCGGGGTCGACTGTGGCCATTAAAGTGGAGATGGACTGTAAGAAATTATGAAATTCCTTCAAATATTCTGTCATTGTTCTGTAGCTGATTTGATATTGAAGTCAACACTCATTTATAGATTTCTTTTCTTTTTTTTCTTTTTTACTTTAAATAGAACAACTAGTGTCGTTTTCAGATTGCTTTGATATTGCAGATAACAAATTAGATTATTTAGATCTCCTAAGCGTCTGCTTTTCTGTGTTCATCCAGCTGCCGACATGTTGTTTGTTGGCATTCTTGTGCCGTTGGGAATCATGTTCTGCTGTCTCATCCTCATCAGCATCTGCTGCTACAAGAAGAGAGAGTGGTAGGACTTTATTAATGTGCTTTAATAGCATTTCCATTAAGTTAAATAATTTCCAAAACCCACTAAATCAAATCAATTCAACCTAAGTGGCTTACAGTATGAGCTACAACAACAGACTATTTTTTTCTGCCTTACTGATCAACACAAGTCATTGTTATTTTAGTATATATACTAATAAATTGATTATTAAAATTTGAATTAGTTTCTATTATTATATGGGTCATTTTAAGTTTTAGTAATTTTTTATTTTATTTTTTTTTATTTCTCTTTCAATTTTTAGTTCAGTTTTAGTAATTTTAGTACTTCAACTTTTATAATTAGGAATGTTGCCTTGGCAACTAACTGAAATGAAATAAGTTTTTATCTTTTGCTGCTACAAGAAGGGAGACTGTTGTGCTTTAATAGCATTTCCATCAAGTTAAATAATTTTTAAAAATCCACTAAATCAAGTTATTTTGACCGAAATGGCTTGATAGTATGTGTGCTATAATTGTGTTCTCACGTCAGTGATATTTTAGTATCATTAACTTGATGTAGTGTTTATTAAAATTTAAGTTTTTATTTTTATATTTTGCATTTTCAATTTTATTTTAAAATGTTTTTGAGTTTTAGTTGTTTTTTTTTTATGTCTGTTTATTTTTTATACATTTTTATTTCAGTTTTCATTTTAGTAATTTTAGTATTTCAAAAACTACTACTTTTTAAAATTAGAAATGTTGCCTTTGCAGCTAACTGAAAAAAAAAAAAAATTCTCTACAGTACTTGTTTTACAGACTGTATTCTTTCAGTCTTACTGACGCACAGTGTTATTTTTAGTATCATTAATATACTAATATAGCGTTTATTCATATTTTGAATAATTACTTTCATTTTAATTTTACTAATTTGAATGTTTTTGTTAGCTTTAGTCTATTTAGTTTTTATTCATTTTTATTTCAGTTTTAGTTTTATTAATTTTAGTACTTCAGTTTAAACTGAAAGAAAATTAGGTTGAAATAAAACCGTGAAACTGAAATAAATTAAGCTTTTATTTTAATTGAAATGAACATTAAATTAAATTAAATAATAAATGTTAAAACCTTTTGTTTTTCAGTTTTAGTTAACACAGTTTTAGTTATACAACACATACAATGTAACAACACTGATGTAAATCGGTTATTGATGCCTTGCCTTGATGGTTTTGTTTTATTTATCTAATTCCAGGGTAAAGAAAGCTTTCTATCCTGAAATCCCTGGACCTAAAGTACCTGGAGACTGGTCCTCCCCACGGGTAAAACCTTTCTTGAGTAGTGTTTGCTAAGACAGGAATCACTATTACTATTGCTAACAGCTTAGTGCTACGAACATAAACGATTCCTCAAATTGCTTTGCTGTTGTTTGTGTTTAGGGTCCTCTGGATGTGAAGCCCTCTCCTCACAGTCTGGTCCACATTGTGGAGAATCCGGGGTGGGATTTCACTAAGGAAGGTCTGTTCCCGGTCCCAGAGGAAGAGGAGGAGTCTGAGAACGACAACATCGAGGTCGACACTGACTCGGATGAACCGGCCCTGCTGAGATACTATAACCAGGTGGTCGGTGATGGCTCACACAGTAACCAACTCTCAGACTCCTCCGGCTCTTCGACCGCCTCGGTGGGCTCCACGCAGACTGAAATCACCTACGCAGGCATCCAGAGCCCCACCTCCTCGCAGGGGGCGTGCGGTGGCGGAGGTTACAGGCCTCAAATGCAGTCCGTCGCGGGACCCGCCGAGCCCCAAATCGAATTCGAGGACGACTTCCAAGACGATGCTTTGAATACAGGCTACAAACCCCAGTGTTCCTGGCAGATGGATTCTCCAGAGGCGGAAAACTTTAGCGGTTCGCTTGGCAGCCCTACGTCGGTCACATCATCCCAGTTCCTCATCCCAGAATCCTCTGAAGAGAAACCACAGCCTTCAAACACCTGGTTCCACAATTTTCTCTCTGGAAAATCTTGAGAACGCACTAGCTTTTATTTTTCACGTTTGTTTGTGCCGTTCACCTTTAGGAGGATGTTTTCGGTTCGTTTTAGGGTTTGTGCTCTTACTGGAAATCGCTCACATTTACGTAATCAACATCACTACTGTTTCTCAAGGACTTGTGATACTGACCAGACAGGTGAAGTACTACTGAAGAGCTAAAGGTGGTCGTATCTTCTCTCGCTCGCTCGGAACAGTATGACGTTTTGCCTTAGGAACGTCGCTTCTATTCATACGATAGTGTTCGTGCCACTTTTTTGCAGTGTTATTGGAGTGATCGCAGTAGATTTGAATTCTTACAGCATTATATTGTGCGTAACATTTCAATGCTTTTTTTCAGTCCTAATTTTACTAACAGTTTTGTAGCAGTCAAACGTAGGCGGTCCAGAAAGCAGGCTAAGTTGATTGACTCCAGCAGGTTTGCACACATTTCTTTGCCAGTAAAACATTTGCATTTGCATTTCAAAAGATCAAATCCAGTGCATTTTAAGGCTTGTTCTCAAAGCTGCGCCGCTTTCCGGTGATTTAAAAAAAATTGTATGTAGCTTCAAGCAACAACTTCTCAAGTCGCACGTTGAATAAGCTGACAGAACAAAAGGAAAATGGGAGAAACATGCATCTCTGGTTTTTCTTAAACCGTTTCCCTGATTAAGGAAAACAGCTGTTGAAGTGTTTTCATGATCTTACATTATCAACTTAATCTGTGTAAGATGCGTGTAAACACACTGTTACTGTGATCATGTGATGCAGCTAGCTAGTTGTGTGTATTTTTGAGTTGTGGTTGATGCTCAGTCAGCATAACTTGTAGAAAATTACCTTTTCTGCTAGGGCTGCACGATTTTAGGTATAAAATCAAACTCTGATTTTTTATTTTTATTTTTTTTTTTTTTTTTTTTAAATCTCCAGGTTTGCTGTGCTTGTTTGTTGGGCTGCACAATTTGGCCAAAAAAATTGTAATTATATAGCAGTATGAGTAATAATATTTGTTTTTAATTTTAATTATAAGTATTATTACTACTGCTACTACTACTACTACTAAATAAAATATTAAAGAAAATAACAAATATTACTATTGTAATATTTCACTGTAAAAGAAATTAAGAAAAATAATGTCATATTTTACAATTGTTACAATACTAATATTTGTCTTTCTTAATTTTTCTTAACGTTTCTTAATATTTAATTTTTTTAACGTTAGTGGAAAACTATTAAAGCTTCTGTTTTGTTGACAAGCAGCCTTTTCAATTTGATGATTTCAATTTCTTTTTTTTCCCCCGATTAATCGTGCAGCCCTATACTCTACAACATTTTTCCAAAAAATCTCTCCTCTTGGTCTAATAATCCAGGTTGTAGGATATGAGACTCTTTTTTTTTTAAATTTTTTTTTTAGTCTTTTCTTTTTGCTTTCCAAAGGTCAGTGACATTTAATGAATTTGGCATTATCCGTACATGTGAAGCACCTTTTAGTTTTATGAATGCATCTTTGTATTTCAAACCTGATGAATATGGGACTCTCACGACATAATACTCCCAGTATAAACTCAACTATGTATCTAATCGTAGATGCATCTGTCCAGGATGATGATGATATGTCTTGTGTCCAGAGATTATGGTTTTAAAATGACCACAGTGCGCTTAGTTATTTTTATTTTTTATTTTTTCCCCAAAGAACAGCACCTTCTTTCAGATCAGTTTCCTTGGATTATAGGCCCACATGGACCACTGGGTAAATTACTTTAACTGGCCTTACTGACGTCAGAAGAACCTGCTATAACCTGATATAACCTTTAGATTGGACTTTATCAATCTAGCATACAGCTATATGAGAGCTATGTATCTAATGTTACTGTGAAGGCCTTTTATTCTTAGCACTGTGCATATCGCTAGTCCTCCAAAACCTTGTGCAGCAGTCAGAACAACAGATACGTCACATCAGGACGACGTGACGCTTGTCACTACAGTGAGAAGGAATGACGAAAGTCGACATGAAATCAAAAGCGACCCTGTTTATTTTCTTAAAACACGTTGTTGGTGCTGTTGTGATGTTTTATTCCAATTTTAATAAGTAAACAAACAGCTAGGTTGCTAGCTATGAAACTCCCTCTGTGCACCATCCAATCTATGTTTGATGGATGAAATCAAGCCCCGCCATACATTTTATTTGTGTTCAATATCTCATAGTGTGGAAGTAAAATGGGTCGTGATGCAATTTCATGTTGACTTTGAAAAGCATCAGATAGCAGTCATTAAACTCCTAATGTGGTGTGTGATTGAAAGGGCATTAGATGAACATTAAGAATGAGATTGTGAAGAAATATGAGAGAGGTCAGCATCTACTGTTGCTTAAGCTTTAAACACTACTGTGAAAGATTTTATTTTGTTGAAATAATTAGTTAATAATATGTCGTTTCTTTTAAAGAAGCCTACTAATGTTTATTTTTTTATTCGCTTGTATGAATGTAAAATACACAAATGTCAGTGTGTATGCAGTGTTTTTGTTTTTTAACTGTTGAAGAATATGCTTTGAAAGCCTTAGATTTGGATTTTATAGACGAGATGAGCGTGTTATTAGGAGTATAAATGGAAAATGAGCCAATGTTATAGGCTGTCTCATTACGGGAAAAAAAGTGGGCCAAATCTGATTTTATATCATTATTATTATTATTATTATTATTATTATATATTATTCTGATTTTGTTATATATATATATATATATACATATACGCGCACACATAATATATATGTGTGTATATGTTCTATTATTACTATATAACGTCTGAGCAGGGCATTTCATTTTTCTAAATCAGATTTGAGCAACTTCCGTATCCAGTTAAGATGAGATATCAGTAGGATGTCACACTACATGTATGAGGCTTTAATGTAAATATGTTAACACTGATGTAAATAAGCTTTTCTCTTAAGCATGAAGATCATCAGATGGGAATATTGCACCCCAGTTAATATTACAATAATATTATTGCCTTTGTATTCATGACGGATTCCACATTCAGAGAGGGGAAGAGATGAGCTATGAATGAGGAATATTAAATAATTCCATATAGCACTATATGAGTGTGTGTAAACACGTGTAGAAAGAATCAAGATGTATGCAAGCATCTGAGCTTCTATTACTCTATTGCTAATACACTAACAGAATATCAACCAGTCTGTATTATTAGAGACAATAAATCCTGAAAAATAAATGCAGTGTGTTTTTCTGTGATTATTTTGCCTTTGGACATTGCATTGCATATTGCTTTTGTAACTGCATTGAGAAATCTGTATGCGATAAAAGTGCAGGAATATTTACTTTGTCAGTAATTTCCCTGCTGATGTTTTTCTGCACCTCTCAACTCCATTTTACCCTTGTTCCAGTCTGAAATGGCCCTGATTATTGTTATGTGCAGAGAAAGCTTTTGTTTTCTCCAGACAGGATGGCAGCAGTGCTCGTAAAGGAACATCTATGTAGGTCAGTTGTTCTTATTTTCACCTCTATAAACCCACCACAGCTTTCACCCTTCTCTTTTTATACTGGGGCTCTATCCTAATGCTTTAGCAACATGTTCCTTCAGTTCTCTCCTTATATGATCTGTTTTGGGGCTGTTTCATATGAAGGGCTTTCTCCTTTACCAATAAAACACATGCATTTTAATCTTTCTTAAGGAGATGGTGAAATTTTGATGTTTTAATTAAAGTTAAATCGATGCATTTTGAAACCACCAGCAATAATATAAGGTTTATTAAAATGGAATTCATATTCATTAGTAAGTACTGGGTGTAAGATTTCTATAATTTGGATAGAAACCTATAGAATTTCAGTTGAGTATGAATCATTTTAAGAATATTTTTTTGCAGAGTTAATGAAGCCCTGGAATACACAAATAAAAAAAAAGCTGTTTGCGACGTGTATTTCTTGAAACTGAGTTTTGATCTCGAAATTCAGAATTCTAAAGAAAAAAAAAAAAAAGAAGAAACTCAGAATTCTGATTCCCCTCTTTCTGATTCTGACCATTTCTCAGAATTGCGAGTTTATAACAGATGCATTTATAGAAGATGGATTATATATTTAAGATATATATATATATATATATTTAAAATATTTATATATTGCAAGATATAAAGCCGCAATTAGCTTATTTTTATTGCGTGGTGGAAATCAGCTTCGATAATATTGATTTGATTTTAAAAAGCCTTATTTAAAATTTGGCTGTATGTTTAAAATCTATATATAAAAATGAAATAGGGAGACATGCACACGTTTATTTTATTTTACCGTATTTTATCATATAACGACAAACGAAACATAGTGACAACGAATATCTTTAGCATAGATGTGGGAAATCTAGATCACAAGGTACATCCAGTCTTCCTTGAATTCCATTCAGGAAATATTGGTTGGACCTTAGCGCTCAGCGCAGCGCCTGGTAGTTTGGTTGCTATAACAACACCACGCCAAAACGAGACACTCCCCAAAACAATATGAACTAGACAGCTGCCTAGATTATCCTTACAATTATATAGACATTATTGATTTTACTTAAGCAAATTAAACCTTCAGAATGTCAGACATTATCTGTCAGTGGCTGAATATAGAGCTCCGGCTGTCAAAAGTCATTGGTGAGTGTTTGTTGTGTAAGTTACAAAATAGCTTTTAGCAAACGGATTAACGCGCATTATCCATTCAAAAATGTAACGTTATGCATTTATACCTGATTTATCAGCTAAACTACAGGTAATAATTGCAGCCGTTTTATTCGTCTTGTGGATGTTATATGTTTTATTTTAGAGCCCTATTCGTTCACCAGGGATTTTGCAAACGGTTATCTGATAGGAGAGATCCTGCACAGATATGAGCTGCAGGACGACTTTCACCTGTTCTCCAAACATAGGTATGGTAAGGATGGATGGACAGACGGACAGATAGATAGATAGATAGATGGATGGATTTTTAAAAATATATTTTGTTGTTGTGGTGAGGTGTGGCATGTTTTTGTGAGATTCAGACAGACAGACACTTTATTAATCCCATGAAGGAAATTAAATTTTAATGTTATAGTCAGACAAAGACATTGTAATTTATTAAATTGTTATTCCACAGCACGGCGAATGCGAAGCTGAATAACTTCATCCGCATGGAGCCCACCCTGCAGCTGCTGGGCGTGCCCTTTGACCTGCCCATGGCCAAAGCGGTGATGCAGGGCAGGCAGGGGGCGGCCACACATCTGCTCTACCAGCTCTACATACGACTGCAGAAGAAGAAGAAAACAGGCCTCACTGCCACAGCCATAGAGGTCATGCAGCCTGCGGCCACAGCCCGACTGCACCGCATAGAGAACAGCATCTATACTGAGGTAATACAGTCATTCAAGGTCAAATAATTCTCCCTCTGGACTGGTATAGTGCCCTGGTGGTATTGTAGTGTATTACACAATTTAAACTCCTAACTTTATATAGCTAACCTCTTCATAATATGTTTACATTTTTATATTGACAAAATAGTTCAAATATGATAAGCTGCCTTTGCCACGTAGTTGTTATGGGTAGATTAGTTAGTTCATGTTTTGATTAGCTTTACGAACACTGCATGTTGGGACCACAGAAAGGAGTTTCATTTCAGGCTGTTTGTCTCACAGCGCTTGAAGACGGTGGTAAAGCGTGAGACAGATCTGAAGATGCAGAAGATCGCAAAACGCTTCCATAAAAGAGGGCAGGACATGTACAACCGCTCGGTCATGGCTGAACTCCTGAAGGAGGAGGACCGGCTCAAACGGCAGGAGGAGAGGAGGCTGAGGGACATTGAGAAGGTGTGACTTTCTACAGCTGACCATAGATACATTTTCATAGCTATCAGTAACTTCCTTGAACCTTATTTATTCAGTAGCATCAAACAGTTTTTTGGGGTATTAAAACTTCTCTTATGCCCTCTGTGCTTAACTATGCATTGACTGGTGATAGTGTTGGCTGAGACTGATAGTATGATTTGTTATTTGTCAGCACCGACAGACACGCATAAAACAGCATGAGATCATGATTCAGATTCAGTCGGCTATTGTGCAGATCCCAAAACCTCCACACGCTCGCACGTCAAGAGCTACTGAGAAACAGCTTAAGTTTCGCAAAAAGCAAGAGGCTGAGGTGAACAACACTTTTACACTTTTGACATTATTTTCATGATAATTATGCACATTTACCCTCTATTTTGCATAGTACAGTACAGCAGCGTTGTTACCATTACAATTTAAAAATTGTTTTCGGTCATTGAAATAAATCAGACATAAAATATAAATATTAGATTTAAAAAACTGAAACTTATTTCAATTATTTGCCAAGACTACATTTCTAATTTTTAAGTTGAAGTATTACTAAAACTAAAAAAATAAAGATAAATAGAAATATTAATTTAAAAAAAAATAATAATGACAAAAGCAGATAAAACTAAAACTTTACTAAAACTTAAAAATTAAACTATTTTAAATATTAATAAATACTATAAGTATATAAAATTAAAAATTAATTAAAGCTAAATAAAAATGTTAAAATTAAAATTTAAACTGCAAATACAGTATAACAATAAATGCAATTCTGAACATTAATAAATACTATAATAGTATAGAATTAATACTAAAAAAACACTGTTACTAT
>JAFVLL020018723.1:10000-19154 GCA_021397915.2 Tor tambroides | reverse complement strand
TATTATTTAAAAGCTGCTTGTGATGGGCTTTGGTTCATCATGTGACTTTCTCATCACCACCTGCATTTGGTGCTTATCAGTGTATTTCAAAGGTACAAAACAGATTTCAGTGCTTTAATAGGTTGATATATTAACATTATATCAGTTAAAGAAATTACCGTATTTAACTGTAAATTTAAGTTAAAACCGTAAAACCTAAAACATTGTTACCATATTTTTTTTACGGTAGAATTCCGGCAACCACAGCTGCCAGTTTTTTTACAGTGCACATTTTAATGATCAGATAAATCCAGCTTATTAGCTGAAAATATGAATCCAGGCTTTGACATAGTGACCAGTATTCTATTTTCACTGAATTCAATTAATTAAAATCATATTTATGAGTCATTGCCTTGATATGCATTTTTTTAATTTAATTAACATAATAAGTCACCTAAAATTGCAACAAGCATCAATGAATGATGAGTATTATTATTATTATTATTATTATTATTATTATTTTCTGTTTTGATAAAGTTTGGATTTTATGATTTTTGCACAACCACATGTTGCAAATAGCATGTATATTTCATGTACTTTTGTGAACATATTGTAATCAATAAGTTACCATAGGCCATGTATAATGTGAATTTTTATTGTTAGCAAGGTCACAGCTCTTTTTCAAGAACAACTGCCACTGGATCTTGCTTCAAGGTTTCATTGAAAATTTATACATCTTCCCTGCCTAATACCAGCACATCTTACCACGGTAAATATAGAGGAAAGAGACCTGGCAATCATTGTTTTCGTACGGCTCCTTGCACTACAGTTGCATCAGTTGAGGTTGTCAGGTATATATTCCGCCACATCTGCGGTTGTGTTTTGGCAGAGGAGGAAAGGGAGAGGGTTGACCAGATGTGGCCTCTTTTTAGGTGCGGTGGAAGCGAAACTACAGAGAGTTTCAGCCATCTGTTAGAGCGAGGAGTCAGTAATCCAACCCTCTCTATTCTTTGCCTGTATCCACTCCAGCCCCCTGCAAGCTTTGTGCCTTATGTTAAAGAAAACAAAATTTGAATCCATTTCCTGCAGGATCATACGATTCCTCATGTGTGCGCATGAGAATGGGGGAGCTGATGTGGTTTGGCGGTGGTAAAGGAGAGAGAAGAGAGACAGAAGGTGTAGTGTTGAAAACAGAGAAGGTGTCGTGTCAGTAGATAGAGAACTTTCACTCCAGCTGCAAGGGGCGCAAATTGAAATATATTTCTGAAAACACTGACTGTGATTGAGTGTCGGTGCAATAAAGGAATGGGAGGACCTCACGGAAGAGACAAGATTGATTTTTCTTCTCCTTCACAATATGCTGCCAAGTTACTTTTGTCAAAGGCTGAAAATCACCTAGAAATGTGTTTAACGCTGAAAAATTCAGTTTGGAATATTTTCACTCGTATAACTGACAAAAAATAAATAAAATAAAAATAATAATAATTGATTGATTGAGTACAAATACAATAATACAGTTATTCAATCAGTCATATAACTGAAGGTTAAAATAATAATAATAAGAAGAAGAAGAAGAAGAAGAAGAATTTCTCGTTTACTTGCTTGATTGATTAAAAATACAATAATATTCAGTAATACTAAGAAATATTATTATAATTTAAAATAACTGTTTTCTGTTTTAATATATAATATAAAATGTGATTTATTCCAGACTTTAGAGTCACATGATCCTTCAGAAAACATACTAAAATGCTGCTTTTGTGCTCAAGAATTCATTCTTTCTTTCTTTCTTTGTAAAATTATATATATATATATATATATATATATATATATATATATATATATTACTGTCACTTTTGATCAATAATGCACCCTTGCTGAATGAATGTATTACTTTATTTAAAAGAAAATATGTATCTTGTTAATAAATATAAATAAATAAATAAATAAATAAATAAATAAATAAATAAATACTGTAGTATACATAATTGTTATTGCGTGTGTGGAGCGTATGCAATATGTATAGCAGTAATATTATACAACAATAAAAATAAATCTGAAAATATATACTGTTGTTCAAAAGTTTGATTGATTGATTGATTGATTGATTGATTGATTGATTGTTTATGTGCTGCTATATGATACAGTAGCGTTTCCAGTAAATCGTGGATGTTACAGTACATATACTGTGTGTTACAGTACTGTGCATTATGTTTACTGTATGTATAGTGATATTGTGGTAATGTTCAGGAAATAATTTTCATTTTTACAGCTCACTAATGGCAAAAAAACCCCAACATACTTCATCTTTAATTCCACTTCCATCTCTGTGGGTGGAGGAGTGGCTATATGCATGTGAAAGGATGCAGTGGACTCTGTTCAGATTACAGAGGCTGTGTGAGAGGTAGCAACGCTGAGGCTCAGTCTGGCTGCTACTGAGTCAGGAGTGGGCAGAAAGAGTCAGCAGCCTTCCTGAATAATAACCAGACAACAGCTCTGCATTTCACCATACAAACACTGCCAAGGACACACACACACACACATGCATCCATGGACAGGCCTGACCATGTTCTGGCAGCTTGCTCATTTGTAGGACACCAGAATAGAAACTGATGGCAGAAGAGCTTTGAAGGAGAGAGTGAGTCTGAAGCAGAGTAGCAGGGGAAAGCCTCTACCATCAACGACTGAAGGGACTAAATGACACAAAAGTGAAAAATATTATTTTGCAAACAACCAAAACTATTTCCAACAGTCCACAGTGAAATTTTCATCATTCTCTCTTTCAAAAAAAAAAAAAAGACAGAGTAATAATTGAAAGACATAGTCTCCATATATAAATAAAATAAGTAATATTCATGATCAAAATGATAACGCCACCTCTGAATAAGAAAAAATAAATAAAAGTTAATTATAATCTAATTTCTTGTAATTTATGACTTTAGACATGCACAAATAAAACTTACGGTACTTTCTCATAATTGTTACCTTTTATTTCACAAGGTTTTTTTTTTTTTTTCCCCTCTCAGAATTGACTTCATATTTTGAAATTGCAAGTTACAAACACTTAAAGGGTTAGTTCACCCAAAAATTTAAATTAGCCTGTGATTTACGAGGCATCCTAGGTGTACATGACTTTCTTCTTTCAGACGAATCCAATTGGAGTTATATTAAAAATTGTCCTGGCTATTTCAAATATGAAATATACAAATCAAATCAAATCAAATCAAATCAAACCAAACCAAAACAAATCAAATCAAATCAAAGTTACCGCAACTTTTTCCCCCCGAGTTAACAATTGCATTAACTCACTGGTTAACTCTAACTGTTTATATCTCACAGTTCTTATTTATTTATTTATTTATTTATTTATTTATTCATTCATTCATTCATTCATTCATTCATTTATTTATTAATTTGAATTGCAAGAAAAACAGTCTGAAATGAGAGATAAAAAGTCACAATTACTTATCTTTTCTGGGTCAAATAACACATTAAATTAAAAGTAGCATATTGAAGTACAAAGACTAAAATAGTAGTAATAATTGTAATAATTGTAAAACTTTTTTTTTTAATAGTTTAGAACTGAGCATATATTCAATATTTGTATTTATTTATTTATTTATTTATTTATTTTCATTTTTATTTTTTCCGAGGATTAGCGGTGTAGCATGATAAAACACTATATTAATGATTAATGGTTCACCATAATAGACTTTTTGCATCAAAAATGCTGCTCAGATTGCAAAAGTAAACAGTATTAATGATTACAAAATAAATAAATAAATAAATAAATAAATAGCTCAAAGAAAAAAAAAAGTGGCTAGATTAAATAATGAGTATCTTGTAGTTTGGCATGTTAGCTTTCTCAACAGTGTTCATGGCATAAATGTATCCGGCACAATCAATGTTCCCTTCAGTTACATCGTCACTCCTGGAGTGCAGCAGAACGCTGCGATACTGCCTGGAATACCAATTCTCCCACTGAACTCATTGATTTTTACTCTTTGTGTATTTTACTTTGTTATTCAAATTTCCCTTCCTCATCTTTTTTCACTCATCCCTTGATGTCTCTGCTATTCAGATTAAAATGGACTTTTGATTGAGCGACAGGAGCTGCTGATAAGAGCATGTAGCTGTCCATTGAATTCTTGTTTGTGTGTTTATCTAAATTATCCAGGTCTGTGTTTCCTAAACAGCTCAGTCTCTACTTCATGTACTGGGATGTTCTTGCTTTAGGAATTATCTTATTTGTATCACTTTGAAAGAAATTAGATGCTTTGCAGTAGCAAGATGCTATTTTGTCATCTGCTTTTTATCTTTTCTGCTTCCCATCAAGCCGTGTAGAAAACACTTCTAGACATAAACATAATCAAAGAGCCTTTCAATTCGGTGGCCATCTTAGGAACAAACTCGGACAGATGCAAGTACATCTCCTGCCTAAATTTCCTTTTTTTAAATTCAATGCTGGATGGTCTGATTTAGTAATCAGACAGGAAGGAGGCATCTGAACAGTTGTTTGTGAAGTTCAGAGGTAGGAACTAAAATCACAGCAATAATCTAATGCACACAAAGTGGTGACAGCAAATAATGGCTGCGGTCCCCGTTATACGATCCAAAGACAACAAGAAAGGAATTACTCTCATTTAGCTGATCCAAACTGCCTCGAGCAAAGCTCTTGAGTATATTCCAAACATTCAACGCAATTAACTGTCCAAACTTTAGCAAATCCAGAGACTAGTTGTTCTTCAGTGTGGGCCATCTGACACAGCATCTGAGCTGATCCAGTACATGCTGCTGAATCGTAAATGCCAGTGTGATGGTAGTTACAACGCATTTATAACACATTTATAACATGTGCATTATAGAAAATGTATCAGAAAGTACTCAGAATGAATCAGAATCAGAAAGCACTGCTGTGTTGCTATGAATTTGACAAATATTTACACATTGATGGTGCTATTGATGCAATTGTGGTTCTGTGTTTACAAAAAAAAGATGTAAATGTATGTTATATAACATAAAAATAAACTATTTATGCATCATTTAAACTAACTCGAATAAAAAAAGTAACATGTTAAGATGTAAATGTATGCTATATAACACAAGAAATAAACTAACTTAAATAATAAAGACAGTTCACCTATCAATATATCAAAAATAAATGTATATGTAATTGCTATGTACATATATTTAAAAATTACAATTATATGATAGTATATGTTACACCCAAGGACTTTTTTGTTGTTTTCATCCTTCGTGTGTTCCTTGACCAAGTTTTCCCTCGTGTCTGATTGTCATTTGGTTCACCTGTGTCTTATCAATTACCCTCATTTGCTTGTGTATTTAGTTATGTTCTGTTCAGTGTATCTTTGTCAGGTCTACTAAACAGTACCTCGTGTGTGTCTGTTTGGATTCTACTCATGTTGCACATTAAATATTATTGAATGTTTCGTCGTTGTGGATTACTATCACACCCTGGTGTGACAATAATGCGCATACACACTAAAACAATAATAATAAATAATTAAATTTATCATAGGCCTATCAAAAATCACCCAGTACATGCTGCTGATTCATAAATACCAGTTGGTGATTGTAGTTACAGATTGTAGTTTATAGCACGATTTTACATTTATAACATGTAGAGTATAGCAAATTTATATTTCAGCTGTGTTGACAATTTGACAAATAAAACATTTAATTTACACACTGATGGTATTATTTGATATTACTTCAGTGTGGCATATGAGATTCTAATGCAGTTTCTATATGGTTCTGTGTTATAAGGGATGCAAGGTAAAACCACTGAAACTACCTAACTAGCTAACCAACGCTGATGGCTAAACGGACAATTAGAAATAATTAAAATAAATAATAAGAATACAGTTTTTCTGTTTATTGACCTTTACTACAACTCCTAGAAGTTGTCTTGAACGTAAATATCTAGGGATTATAACTCATCTCTTGATCTCTAGATAAAACTCATTAAGACTGAGTCTTATGTGTTCATATGGCAGAGCTGCAGAACAGGGTAAAGACTCGGTTCACTGCTGTTAATTAGCTAACACACACCAGATCAACTTGTATTTGTACACGGTGTATCTTTCCAGATTGAAAAGAGACCCAAGGCTGGAGCTGCATACACTTTCAGAATATTGAGTGTTTTTATTTCTGTTTTTGACCTTCCTACCTTACCTGAATGAAAAAAAGTACAAGATATGGGGGCTCTTCTATGTTATTCAGCATTAGTTATTAAAAAACTGCTCTTGAGGAAAGTTTATTTGTCTGTGTTTAAGTACCTGCGTACGTTTTTCTACATACACTGAAATTACATGAAATTCTAGTTTATTTATAGGTGAAACCTTGAAAAACATGTATTCTATTAAAACATTTTATTTTATTTTATTTTATTATTATTTTATTTTTTTTTATTCTACCGAGTCCCTAATGATAAATATACTCTTACAAACTCCTCTTCTAGTTGTGCTTGTGAGGGCAACGGGTCTTTCATCTGGGTTGTAGGGAAGTAATAAACTCTGGTGGTTCTTTCCTGTAGACCTCCTGCTGATAGGAACCCAGAGCCAATCTGTAAATCTAACTACAGTTCTGGGTCAAACTTACTGGTTTAAACCTGAAACAATGAAGCTTCTTTCTCTCTCTCTCTCTCTCTCTCTCTCTCTCTCTCTCTCCTCGCTCAAATCATCTACAGAGTTTAACAACATTTTGCAGTGGCTACATTCACACCTGCTGGGTTCAGGCACCTGGGGAGCTGTTCTCTGTGGCCTCCTGATCCAGATCTTATTTCTGCAATCTCAGGCCATCAGAACATCAGCACTCCAACTTCACATTACCTCCAGATTCAGATATTGAAGAAAAACAATACTTAAAATTTAATTAAAGTTCAGTTTTTCGCAATAATCAGGAAGAGCATACAGTCATGGCCAAAAATATTGGCACCCTTGGTGAATATGAAATGTGAAAATGAATCTGCATTGTTAATCCTTTTGATCTTTTATTTAAAATCACAAATATCTAACCTTTCATTGGATGATAAGAATTTAAAATAGGAGGAAATATTATGAAATAAATGTTTTTTTTCTCTAATACACATTGGCCACAATTAACGACACCCTTTTATTCAGTACTTTTTGAAACCTCCGTTTGCCAGTTTAATAGCTCTAAATTTTGTCCTATAATGCCTGATGAGGTTAGAGAACAGCTGACAAGAGATCAGAGACCATTCCTTCATCCAGAATCACTCCAGACCCTTTAGATTCCCAGCTCCATGTTGGTGGTGCTTCTCTTCAGTTCACCCACTCATTTTCTATAGGGTTCAGGTCAGAGGACTGGAATGGTCATAGCAGAAGCTTGGTTTTGTGCTCAGTGACCCATTTTTGTGTTGTTTTTGAGGTTTGTGTTTGGATTATTGAACGGTTGGAAGATCCAAACATGGCCCATTATAAGATGTCTAACAGAGTCAGTCATTTAATGATTTTTTTATCTGTTGGTATTTGATAGAATCCATGATGCCATGGGTCTAAACAAGATGTCCGGGACCTCCGGGACCAGAAATATAGGCCCCCAACATCAAAAATACAGCGGTATATTTCATTGTACACAAGGGGTACTTTTTTATCCCTGTGTTCACCAAACCCATCTTGAGTGTTTGCTGCTAAAAAGCTCATTTTTTAGTTTCATCTGACCATAGAAGCCAGTCCCATTTGAAGTTCCAGTCGTGTCTGATAACTGAATATGCTGGAGTTTGTTTTTGGACGAGCTAGGAGAATTTTGAAACCCTCCCAAACAACATGTGGTGATGTAGGGGCTGTTTGACAATTTTTTTTTAAGGTTTTCTGACCCCGAGACTCAACTATTTTCTGCAATTCTCCAGCTGTGGTCCTTGGAGAGTCTTTAGCCACTCAAACTCTCCTTCTCACCGTGCATTAGGACGATATAGACACACGTCCTCTTCCAGGCAGTTTCGTAACATTTTATGTTGATTGGAATTTTTTTTTTTTTTTTATTATTGCCCTGATGATGGAAATGGGAATTTTCACTGCTCTAGCTCTTTTCTTAAAGCCACTTCACTAATTTGTGAAGCTCAATCATCTTTTGCTGCACATCAGAAATATATTCTTTGGTTTTTCTCATTGTGATGGATGATTAAGGGAATTTGGGCTTTGTTTTCCCTCCTATTAATATATGAATGGGAATATACTTCAGAGATATTTTACTCATAAGAATTTCTAGGGGTGCCAGTAATTGTGTCCAACGTGCATTTGAGGAAAACATTTATTTCATAATGATAGTTCCCCCCATTTTAAACTCTTACTATCCAATGAAAGATTTGATGTTTGTGATTTTTTTTTAAAATAAAAGATCAAAAGGATTAACAAAGCAGATTAATTTTCACAGCCTTCTTTGATCATATTTACCAAGGGTGCCGATATTTTTGGCCATGACTGTGTGTGTACTTTAAAAATAATTCAGAAAAAAAAATCTGATTTATGTAGTTACATTTTATATATATGCACACACTTCTTCTCTGTTTGTGTCTCTAAAGCCACAATAATCATATTTTCTCCAAAGAGCTTTAGGAAACAATGAGTCTTGTTTAAGGTCATCATACCAAAGGTCACACTCTTCATCCTGGGGCATCTACAGACCATCATACTGGATCAGTCACTGCCTGAGGCCCTGGAGCAAACAGTGATGGATCCACATTTTCAGAAACATGGTCTCGGGAGAACGAGGTGAAGACTGCTGGCTGTGGACTCGAAAGGTCAAGATGTGAACTTTGGAGTGCTGATGTAAGCATATGAAGCTTTTGTGAGGTGGACAACATGTGAGCGCAAGAAAAATGTATCTGTAAAGACTTCACTATGAAGAATTCCAGCTTAACTTCAAATAAACACAATGTATGACACATTAAATCAGGGGTGTCAAACTCAATTCCTGGAGGGCCACAGCCCTGCAGAGTTTAGCTCCCACCCTAATTAAACACACCTGCTTCAGCTAATCACGTCCTTCAGGCTTATTTGAAAACTACTTGGTTTGTGTGTTGGAGCAGGGTTGGAACTAAACTCTGCAGGGCTCTGGCCCTCCAGGAACTGAGTTTGACACCCTTGCATTAAATCTTCTCTTTGGCATGCAAATATGAGTTATTAGTATCTCT
>JAFVLL020018723.1:0-5000 GCA_021397915.2 Tor tambroides | reverse complement strand
ATTCAAACAGAATTAAGACTGAATAAAGCCTCATAACTGAACCTGATGCCTCATAATGTCAAGGATAAAATCTGTGGTTCTTATTCCTCTGTGATTTAAGGATTCATGTGATATTCACGACAGAATAAAACATTTGGATCAAAATAGTCAAGTTATATGCATGTAGATTTCATAGTTGATTTCTGTGTTTACATTGACTGACTGTGTATGAATGGAAGATGAAAGAGCAGCATTTTCAGCGCAATCACTATAGTGTCTGTAACAGCAATCAGAGCTCTCAAAAAATGATTCTAGATATGTGATTGCCTTCTATTGTCACAAATCCCAAACATGCAATTACAAAAGGTTCTTTTATTTGACAAAATATACGTCATCAAAGCAATTCATCATAATTGCAAACCTGCCAGTACATTTCAAATAATATAAAATCATTACAAATTATTGCCATAGCAACAACGATTCCCCATCAGAAAAAAACACAGATGGGAAACATCTGTGAAAAATACTGTTTACTGATATATTATATGTTAAATAAATGATCCATTGTTGACATTGTAGACAGATTTAGCCCATTAGTAGAGAATAGTGCAATCCTTATGTATTTAGTATGGATTCACCATCCACAAATCTGACAGGCCTGGAATTCAGGCTTTCAGCCAAGTGAAGCAAAATGTCTCTGTTCTTATAGTCTCAGAGTTTCAGCCGGTACGCCAGCGGACCGCACACAGTTTGTTCTTTCACCGTCTCACCGTCTACATACAGTGTCACACACAGAATTGGAAAGCGCTTATGAAAATGCAAGCTCCAGTTAGGTTGCTCAACAACAATAGCACTTGTAGGAATTTCAGGAAGTTCAGCGGGAAACAAACTCATGTTCTAGAGGTACGAGCCTGATATTGTGAGCACTTCTGAAAAAGAACTAATTTGCAAAAGTTTGAAAAAAAAAAGAAACAAAATATTAAAGGTATAGTTCACCCAACAATTTAAATTCTGTCATCATTTACTCACCCTCATGTCATAAGAAGGTATTTTGAAGACTGTTGGTAACAAAGCTGTTTTAGTTACCAATGACTTTCATTGCATGAACAAAAAATACTGAGATGTTTCTCAAATTATCTTCTTTTGTGTGCCATAGTTTAGGCTGTTAGGCTGTTGTAGTCTAAATGTTTATGAAGCCTAATAAATGTTATGTTGAATCAAGTAAAATATTTCTTTCTAAAGCTACAATAATCTTTTGTGGGTATTTTCACACCCAAACTTAATTATATATATATATATATATATATATATATATGCATTGTTTTTCTATCTCTAAAAATTAAATAATAATAGATCTGGCACTAATAATAATAATAATAATTATTATTATTATTATTAGTAGTAGTAGTAGTAGTATATAACATATAACAATTATATTATATTATATTATATTATATTATTTTTCATAATTCTTAGTATTAAGTCTGCCTATATGCTAGTGACTTACAGAGGATAAAAGGCATACATATCATTGCATATATCACTCTTAAGCAAAAGCATTCAAAGCAAACGTTCAGTTGCGGGATGCTTTGGTTTGCCTTTATTTGAAATGCATATGCTAAACCGAGACAGATGATGATGGTTTCAGCCATGAATCTACTTCCAGACCTCTTATGCTGCAATTGCTACTGTGAAGCCTGCAATGATGCCCTCCTCTCCGTTCCTGTTTCCACTTTGCATGCTTTATTTCTCATCTTGTGACACAATCAGCATTCTGCATAATTAAAGAAACAATCCAGAAACCGGTGGTGTGACCACAGCAGATTGCGGGGATGCCATATTGTGTTATCTTAGTGTCTGAGATGATTTATGCTGTCTTTCCATCTCGTCTGTCTCTCGCTGCACGTGTGAAGAGACACTTGCAGACTCCTAACCGACTTCCAGAGTCTCTCTGCCAAATGTGAATCTCACACTGAGTCTACCAGGCTGAGCTTCACCATACCAGATGTCAGAGCGAAAGCAAACACTGGGAACTTTCGATATTTAAACAGAACATGAAGGATGAGCTGATGTCTGAAAAGATCTGAAGACAATGGTTGAAGTGAAGCATCAGATGGTTTGTTTATTTGTTTGTTTCTTCCTTTTTGTCTTCGATCTTTAGGGATAGAAATGCAGTGTATTATATTAAATCTAAAATCAAATCAAGCGGACAAGCTTCTATATTGGATATTTTATCACAACTCATTAACTACCTATTTTCACCAAATATTTCTCATTTTGCATACATTTTTTGGATATTTTTACAATACCGTTCAAAATTTTAGGGTTGCTCACGTCTGTATTTGTTTGTGAAATTTATGTGTATTCAGATGATTTAAAATATAATTTACCCCTGTGATGCAAAGGTGAATTTTCAGCAATGTAAGTCATTTATATACACTGACCCCAAACATTTGAATTGTAATGTACATAATCACAGTCTTTTCTTTCTTTCTTTCTTTCTTTCTTTCTTTCTTTCTTTCTATAGTTTTAGATTAACATAAATGTCTGTAAAATTAGCAAATTATTTCCTGCTGAAAATAATCAGTATGCTTTTTTTTCAGTGCAATAATCTGTATATTAGAATGTTTGAAAATCACCATTATTTATATTCATAATAGTAGTAGTGGTAGAAAGAAGAATAAAAATTAATATGACCGGTTAATGACCAGAGTCAAGCAGAATGTGACTTGTAACAGCAGGTCTGAAATAAAAAAAAAACAACAACAACATACAAATAGATAAATAAAAAAAATACAACTCAAAATATTTGCTGTGAAAGTGCAAAAAGGCTCCAGCGTCCCATGAGGCATTTGTGTCACTCTCTGGCATAAACCCACGGCTGGCGCTCAACCCCTGTGTGCCCTGCTGCTGCAGTAATTGAAAGAATAAAGTGCCCATTCCACACTCACCTCTGTTTTGGTTCAGAACCTCAGGGGCAAACAGACGTTTAGAATTTTTAAAAGAGTGTGTGACAAATAATCCTTTAATCCATCTAAATACTGCATGGCATCAGTGCGTGTGCAACTGTGCACCAAACATGTATTGCTTGTCAAGAGCCTGTGGATGCTTCAAAATGATTTAACAATAAATTATTCTGCTCAGAATTATTTACATTGACTTTTCTTTGTTTTGACCACACATTAAATGTCTAATTTTTCATCCCAAGCTCTTCACTGAAACTCCCAAAATTGTTTACTGTGGCAAAAAAAAAAAAAAAAAAGAATAAAGAGTTTTAAAAATGTAATATTTAATTTAATAATTCATATTTAGTCATTTATTATACAAATTATTATATTTAACATTTACAGTAATTAAGATTTACAGATGGGACTAAAACAATGTAAAAAATAAAATTAATCACAAATGGATGATTAAGGAAAAATAATAAAATGAAACACTGAAATTTAAAATAAAAAAATACATATTTAAAATAAATAAATATTTAACTTCTTGCAATTTCAACTATATTTTTATTTATTTTATTTGATATATTTAATTTGTCTATTAATCCTAATTGTCATATATTTATATAATCTCACAATTATCTTAGTTTTACTATTAACTATAATAATAATAATAATAATAATAATAAATAGATAAAGTTTTAGACAAATCTGACCTTCATGAGAAAAACAGAAATAGTTTTAGTCATATCTTTTACTTGTTCTTTTCCCCCATATTCTCATTCTCACAAAGGACTTGCTCTCAAATCAACCTGCACCACTCATAGTGTTAAAGAGAATAAAAAGACTAGTATTTCCACCTTTTTTCCCCTCCTGAGTTATAACCTTTTATGATGAGCTGATGCTGGCAGAGCTGCTTTTAGCAAAACAAGCAGCATTAGACAGAACAAATAGACAAGCGTAGCTTTAGCTTCAGGAATTTGCCAAGTGAAATATATTCAGCTCATTTCTCGTGTGAATCCTCAAAGAAGGTTGGACAGACTGACCTCATCTGCTAAATATTGTTCCTGCTGTCATCCGCACAGAAATCTCTATTGAAATGCGCCCGCAGTGTTCGGAAACACGTGTCTGCTTTGGTGTGTACGTGCGTCTACACAAAGCCATAAATTAGTGTTTTTTTGTGGTTGCGTGTTGCTAAGGCCTGGAGGAATATGGACATTAGCCAGTTAAAATACAGATGTCCGACCAGCACCAACAGTGTAATTCCATTCAGCTGTAATTTATATTTCGACCCCGTCGGCAGACCTGCCATTCCCGGTTCAGACGGGAAATCAAAGCTGACTGGTACTTAATGAGAAAAGTGAAACAGTTAACTTTTATGAGACTCCCACAAAAGTCGCAAAACTTTCACTATAATGCAAGAGCCTTAAGCTAATCATGCTCCGCCGTAAAGCGCGCTGGCATTTAAGAGCGAAATAATTAACTTCTCATCTCCATCCTGTGTGAGTGACGCGAGAACAAAGAACAGCACCCAATTATAGCGCTCTTCTTTACCACGCGGGTCAAATTCCAGCATTGCTAGGTGTGAAGTCTTTAATGACTGTGTAATTCCTAACTCGTCAAATCCTCCGTATGAAAGCAATATGTCTCGGCCCTGAAGTTAAGACAAATCAATATTATGCTTTGCTGGTTTCTGTGGTATTGCGTTTGCAGTTTCAGGTACTTTTCTGAGCTGTGTCTAGGACATGAAGTACCGCGTTTAGAGGTGTTATTTGAGAACATTGATTTCTGAGGCTTTGTGCGCTGTATTCTAACTGCCGAAAGGTATCAACAACAAAACCTAATATCTAATATTAAAAAAAGCCCTGTGACTAGAATGTTTACATACTGCTCTGAGGCTCTCTTGGTTCTGTTTCATATGGTTTGGGCTTTTGAGTAAAATAATAATTGTGATTTTTTTTTTCTTGTAATTGTGACATTATTTCTGGTCATACATTATAATTTGTAATAGTGAGTTTATTTCTCACAACCATGATTTTATTTCTTGTTATTGTGACTTGGGACATTTATCTGAAA
>JAFVLL020018721.1:0-26333 GCA_021397915.2 Tor tambroides | reverse complement strand
AATAAAAAAAAAAAAAAAAAAACTAAAAGACATTGTAATATAGATTGTAATCTTTATTTTATCAGGACAAAACAATGAACCAAAACATCCGTCCAATCTTCTTTCTGACTCTGTCCACTTCTGTCATAGTCATGAACATTTATCTACTGACAAAAACACACTGACTTAGTTTTTCTCCTCCACACCCAACAAAAAGACACACTGGTCGCACTTCAATCACTGCGTCTAGTTCACTAGCCAACTGTGGCGTCCATCTCCATAACAACATAACACAGAATAAAAGACAACACAACAAGTTCAGTTCTCAGTGACCGTCTACAATCATCTCTGAAGAACAAGGAAAGTCTTTACAAGCCAACAGACTTCCCAAAATTGCCAACTAATAAGCACCGTCCTCTATGCTCCTATTACGTCTTGTAGATGAATTCTGAGGATTTACTGTAGATCCACAGAGTAAGGTGCATGCTAAACTGTAGTGCAGAAAACACCAGCATGCACTTTAAAGATTCAATAAACTTGCACTTCCTCACCAGATGAAACGGACTAAACCGCCCATCAAAGAAAATTAAAAGTCCAACGCTTCACTCAATCCAGATCATCTAGATTACAAACTGTTACAAACACTTTTCAGGGCTTGACAAGAAAAAGAGAACTTGACTTTCCGAGTTGTTCCCAAATTATGGATGGGAAAGAATTAGTAAAACATGCATAGGTTTAAAAAAAAGAAACAAATGTGACGTCATTTGGTGTGAAAGATGACACATACTGTACGTTCAATGAGGTTAGGAAAGAATGGGCCTTTGTATAGGTAAAAAGTGTCCTAGAAATCAATTTAAGGTGGCAAATATCACCAATATGCAGATTTGAACTGACAGAACACTGATGAGAAAATTGCTTAAGAAAGAATTACATTTACACCACAAAAATAGCCTTAATGTCGAGCCCTGCATACATATATGACCATGTTAGTCTAGAGCACCAGTTTACAAAATAAACCACAATAACAGGTAAAGGTCAAATTTAAAACTTTACAAGATCTTTTTAAAGACCTGCATAAATAAAATGAATATGTCATACAAAACAAACCCAAAAAAAACTATTCTTTTACTTTATTAAACAGGCTGCGGCACACATTCACCTGCAAACAAGGGTAACTGAAAGTTTAAAATAGCCTACTTATGTTTTATTACAAATTAGGGGTTCATCAATTTTGCTGATACAATTATAATTTAAAGAAAGGCAACAATAAAGATTATTGCACTGACACCAGTAAAATCTATGTATTAGATGCGTTAAATACTGTTCTTATTCCTGTGATGGGAAGGGAATAAAGACAGACACAGATGAATCTTTTTATGGGTGGAGCAGTCAGCTGGTGATTTTGTTAAACACTTGACAGCAGCGTGTGGACTCGCCCCGAACAGCATCCGGCCATGCATGTGCCAAACATCCCGGATGAATTTAAACGAAATAATGCCAGTCCATTTTTGGGACTAGTATGATTTTATCTTTGATCCACATGAGTCATTAAAACACCGTGCCGTGGAATAAACACGCTCACAGATTCAACACGCACACACACACACACACACACACACACAGTGTTCGTCTTTTTCCAGAGGATCCCCAGTGAATTCCCTCCTCAGCTGGACTGTCATTGGTTGCCTCGCCCCCGTCCTGCCCTGCCATCAAATGGAGTGCTGGAAGAACGGCCATTCACTGACCATCCATCAAACAGCCTAAACAGAGGGCTGTAATTTAATTAGCTGCCAGCCAATTGCATTTCTTGGCTAAAAATACAGCCTGCCAGCAGATGACGTAATGCTGGAACAAAACGAATCCATGCTAAGTAATAGGACGCATTTAACTGTACTGCAGAGAGACGCATGAACACACAGACGTGTGTGAAAACGCCCTGCAAATCACAAAATCACTTCCTGTGCTGCGGTCCCAATCAAAAACAGTGTTACGCTGCTGTAAGAATGCAGCTTCCTTTTTTTCATTAATGACAATAAACTACATTTGTGAATGGCACAATACACTACAATTAAATAAACAATGAATGTTCTCCTTGAATGTGAAGTACAGTAAAATAGGACACAACAGGGTTTTTGTGCTGGTCATGAACGGCCGGTATGTCCCATCTGTACTTACATTTTCACTAACTAATACTAAAATATTAGTCTTTTTTTATATACACTAAAAAAAAAGAAATTCAACAAATATCCTAATTTATTTTAAATTTGCTATAATATATAAAATTGTCACAGCTATAAATGTAAAATGTATAAATTTATTTTAAAATGTATAAATGATTTATAAACAAACACTATAAACACTATAATTTAGTTTCAAAGTTTCAAACACTATAATTCTATTAACACTATAATTTATTTATTTTATTTTACATCAGGGTGTATGCTGTGCCTCCAACTTTCTTATTTGTTTTGCTTATAAACTTTCTGTTTCTTATTTATTTGGTTCCACAGTGATTTTCAATTTTTTTATATTTATGTTTATTTTTTTTATTTTATATTAGGCTTATAGCATGGTGTATTTTTATTTGTTTTAAATAAATAAATGTTCTTTGTTTAATATAAGTGAGTTTGTTGTACTGTTTTGTTGTTGTCCATTCAAACAAATGATGCCGGATTGCCTCTAATTCGAAAGGAAAGCCCCCCCATTGCATAATTAAGAAGCACAAATAATTAAGCCATTTACGTAAAGCAGTCTTTGACAAATATTATTTGTAGAATACTCAAAGCCCAAAAATAATGTACATTTCCATACATGATGCTGAAATCTTTTGATTATCAAGCTTCTAAAACCAGCCTTGAAAGCAGACAGAGTTGTTTCCCTTCCCGGAGGGCTTCAGTGTAAGCAAGCAAGTCTAAAACACTAAATCACAGCTAGATTTGATCAATGCAACAGGAAAGCTCTGTGCTGGGTAGGGCTGCTTCTTACAGTAACTACTTCCTGTATCATAGATTCAACAATTACAGAGCCTTGAAGACCAACAGAGCTGTACTCAGCTTTCAACAACCAACAAAAACAAGCACGTAAACAAATTAATTTGCCCTGTACCTTTAACATCATCCTCATTTGCTAAAATTAACTAAAATTAATCAAACTGAAAATAAATCTGCATTGTTTTGTGAAAAAATTCACAAAATTCCAACCTATCGTTGAAAACAATTGAAAGTGGGGGGTAGGGGTCTCATTGTGAAATAAATGCTTTCTCTAATTCATATTGGCCACAATTATTGGCAGCCAATTATTGCAACGTCCTTTTCCCAGGGTAACAGCTCTGAGTTTTCTCCTATAATGCCTGAAGAGTTTGGAGAACACCTGATAAGAGATCAGAGACCATTTTCTTCATCCAGAATCTCTCCAGATCCTCCAGATTCACAGCTCCATGTTAGTACTTCTCCTCTTTAGTTCACCTCACTCATTTTCTGTAGGGTTCAGGTCAGAGGACTGGAACAGCCATGGCAGAAGCTTCATTTTGTGCTCAGTGACCCATTTTTGTGTTCATTTTGATGTTTGTTCTGGATTATTGTCCTGATGGAAGATCTAACCACGGCCCATTATAAGATTTCTAACAGAGGCAGTTAGGTTTTGATTTTTTATCTTTTGGTATTTGCTAGAATCCACGATGCCATACATCTGAACAAGATGTCCAGGACCTCCGGCAGAAAAACAGGCCCACAACATTAAAGATCCAGCAGTGTATTTAACTGTGGGCATGGGGTACTTTTTATCCCTGTTTGTACTAAACCCATCTGGTGGGTTTGCTGCCAAAAAGCTCTTTTTTTAGTTTCATCTGACCATAGAAGCAGGTCCTATTTGAAGTTCCAGTCGTGTCTGATAACTGAATATGCTGGAGTTTGTTTTTGGATGAGCGAGGAGAATTTTTCTTGAAACCCTCCCGAACATCATGTGGTGATGTAGGGGCTGTTTGATATGTATATTTTTTTAGGTTTCTGACCCCAAGACTCAACTAATCTCTGCAGTTCTCCAGCTGTGACCCTTGGAGAGTCTTTGGCCACTCAAACTCTCCTCCTCAGCATGCATTAGGACATTTTTCTGGATTTCATTGTTATGGTTAAATTAAATGCTAATAATAAAACAGCATGTCTATTGAAATAATGAAACTTTATTACAAGAATTACAATATTTTCAGAAATATTTGTTAGGGCCCTATGAAATCACTTTTCCCGCAAATTTGTATATTGAGTATATTAAGGAATAACATGCATAACAGCCCTGGTTTTTCATTAATTTAACATTTGTGCAATGCAACGCTTGTTACATTTATATTGTCTATAAATTTTAATTATATTAAAAAATTACTATATTATTGCTATAATACTATATCAAATCAAATCAAATTACAAATACAAAATTACATTAATTTAAATTCAACTATATACATTTTATATTCAGTCATACTGTATACTATTATATTACATATATTATAATATATTATATAATATTAGATTAGATTAGATTAGATTATAGTTTTCTGGGCTCCTTTGAATCAAAAGTGGACCAAGATGAAAGCTGAACATAAAGTAAAAATATTGTAGCTTTAAAATATTAAATAACTGTATTAATAACAAGTCATATAGGACTATTTAATTATACAAATATATATACAAAAAAATGCATTAGGCTTACAATGTAAGTGACATTAATAAAACAAACAATTAATCTCAATTAGACAATTAAGTTATTTGTGATTATTTGTATGACTATTTCAGGATTATCGTCAGCACAGAATTTTTTTTTTAAATGGTGCCCAGTTCTAGCAGGACAGGCCGAAACATCCACGAATCTCTTTATTCGAGGAAGGAAAGGGGAGAAAATGACAGAGGAAATGATGCATCCTCTGATAAATCATGTGCATTTCCTCGCAGTCTCCACATTCCTCTCACTGCAGCTCTGCCATGATTACATCAGGACAGACAGAAGTATTCTTTACTTTACCAGGATAACCTTTTATTTATACTTACCGGGGAAAAACTATACTATTTCATACTGAATTTAGTCAGTTAATGCTCCCTGAATAATAAAAAACATCTGGAAAAAAAGTCATTTATGACAAAACCATTAAGTATGAAAACAATGAAAGAATCTGTGAGCAGCAGAAAACATCAGGATGACAGCAACATCCAGGGAACAAGCCAAACGTTTGATGTCATTTCCTGTTTGTCAGAAGACCCCCACGTCACAAAACTGGGCTCGACATGCATTAAAACCCCACCTACAGCCCTTCTGCCCATAGTGGAGTCCGTCTCATCGTTTCCCTCCTTCATGACTAACCAAGCGTCTGGAACAAATGACGGTTTGGTCAAGAGGCCTCAGATAAAACTCCAGTCTCAATCTTCCCAATGATGTCATTTTGAGCTGGCTTACTTTTTAGGGTTTCCGGTTCACATTCTAATAATACACGCTCCCTTCGCCAGTAGTGTGTGTTTCTTCACTGCCTTAAGAGGGCAGGGTTTCTTTTGGCCAGCACTCACATTATGACACACTGCAGATTCTTACACTATTATAGACTCACAGCGTTTGCCACAGAGTCTGTACAAAATGTGCCCCGCTTCATTTATGATGTCTCCACTTACTCACAAGAAATATTATGATTTAAGCAGCACTGCGAAAGGGAAAGGAATGAAGGCCCTGCCTCTTGAGGACGGGATGCTACTATACTCTCTCAAACATGACTTTGAGTTTTGTATGATGGAGAGAATCTATCATTTTCAATATCAAGTACAGGTGGGTTGTGTGTGAATGAGTAGCCGCCGGTTTCAGACCTCATATTAAATGGGTTCAGCAGGCTTTACCAAGGTCAATTTAAGACTTTTAAAGACCTTTTTAGATCAATGAAAGAAAAGAATAAATCAAAAGAACACAATATATCAATATTCTCTAAATGTCTAGGGAGCACACAATGTACTATTATAAAATATTATTATAATTTTTATTCATATTTTGAATTAGTTTTTGTCATTTTAGTTCAATTTTTAGTAATTCTGTTGTGTTTTTGCCATTTTATAATTTTTTTCTTTTAATTTATTAATAATAAATAATAATTGTATAAATAAGTTTTAGTTATTTTAGTATATCAAGTTGAAAATGAGAAATGTTGCTTTGGCAAGTAGCTGAAATAAACATGTTTATTTCTATTTTATTTGATTTTGGTTCAAATGCATTTTATTTTAAGCAACAAACTTTTATGGTTTAGTTGTAGTTAACTATAGTAACCCTGCTTTCAACATTGCGTTTTACTTCATTCAGAAAAAATCAAATAAAATAATTTAAAATAACTGCTTAACTAGAATATGTAAATAAATAATATAAATAAATCTTCTGATGCAAAAAAAGTGATGGTTTTTGTGTCTTTTTTCCGGTATAAAAATTCAAAAAAGACACTAAGAGGCAAAACAACATAAGATAAATCTTGTTTTCTAAATGAAATGAAATTATGAATAAAAGAACAAATATCTGCCAATATCTGGTCAGAGAAACGAAACTTAAGTCAAAGTAGAAAAATGTTGCCATGCCCCACTGACAGATATTTATTCTTGTTTTAAGCATAAACTCGCTAAATTTTGTTCACTTTCAAGGGATGTTTACATTGGAAAATGAGACAAAACTACTGAGGAAGATATTCATTTTTTTTCAGTGCATGCAACATTTAATGCCATGACTATGATTAAGACTTTCATAAAATGTCATTTACATGGACAGTCAGTCAACACAGATGCATGCTTTAGAAACATGTGATGTAAACACTTATCTTAAGAATATAATTTCTTATTTATTTGTATTATTATTCATTATTTATATTAATAGAAATAACTAAAATGTCAACGTTAAACATACTGTCAGACTAACCCAACTATCACGCAGTTATCAGTCTCAATAATGACACTTGACTCTCTTATCTGAAGCACACGCTGAGTCAAAATGAGGCAGCGCTGCCAGCGCAGCAGGTACAATTCCAGCCGAATCAAATCAACTTGAAACTGAGGTATATACTCTGTTCATACTCTTCCTGGCAGAACTGAAGGTTTTGGGTCAGTGGCAAATATAAAAGCCGTCAAGGCCCCTGACCATCAATTATTAAACAGAACCTGCTGAAACTCTACTTCAGGAAATGAGCGCTGTAATCAATGAGAGAGTGCTTTCCTGGCATTTCCATTTATTCCATTAGAACATCTAAATCCATTCGACGTACAGGACAAAGAAGAGATGAACATGGGCGAATATACTGAACATTTTAATAATATAAAGATCCTTTTTCCACTATAAAGAACCTTTTGTGGAATGGAAAGGTTCCATGGATGTTAAAGGTTCTTCATGGAACCATCGATGCCGACCTTTATTTTTAAGAGTGTACCGAATCAAAGCCATGTGTGAACATAAGAGAAGTCAGATGTGTTTTATTACAAATATCTTTTCACCACTGTTTAGATTTCCCTGAAAGTTGTGTTGCTAACTTGGTTTACCTTTCCCAGAAATATTAGAAAAAATAAAGAAAACCATAAGATGAAAATCAATGCAAAAAATGACAAAATGTTGCCTTCTGGAATATAGCTGTGCTCAGGACTTCTCTTAGTTATAGGCTAATTTTGGCTGTGTTCAACACAGTGAGTGAAGGAAGTTTGAAACAAACATTATTAAGAACTGCACAAATGTCAAAGTGAATTTCTCACACTTTTGTAATTAATGCACATTGTAAGTGATCCTGAGATGATTAGTACATTTGGAGAGTCTGAAAAGCGCTCGGCAGCACAAATGACCTGGAAAGAGCAGCATTTTGTTCTACTGCGTTACTTTAAGATGACTGTGTTGCTATTACTAAACAGCAACATTTCATTTCAAAGGCCAATATGAGACGCATTTGTCTGGCTCCATTGAGGTTTGCATATACACTCTTAGTTCCAAAGAACAGACTTCTGTACTTTATAAATGAAAAAGAAAGGATGAGCAGGACAGGCATATCATGTCAAGGGTACAGAATGGATTTCATGACACAGAAAGGTCATGAACACCAGAGGCGCATGGCATCTTTGTCTTCATAAAGCAGGACAGACAGGTCGAGCTCACAAGGGCAAAATGAAAGTCTTAAAAACAAGAGTCATTCGACCCCTTTCCACCAATCACAGAGCTCACAAAAACATGTGACGACGGTCACTTGAGAACAATTTAGAGGCGCCTGTTCTTAAATATGAAATATTACAGCAGGATGAAGGGAAAGACTCAAATAAAATTAGTGACAAACAGTTCAAGAGAAAAACAAACAGCAAATTTTAAACTGCAATAATCTTATTGAGTCCGTTAACCCTGTCATGATCAGCACGGCTTTCCTCAAAATAATTCTCACAATATGATGGTGGGTTCACTCTATCCTTTACTTCACATTCCACATTATGTCAAAAGAGAAAATAAACATCCACATTATCTGTATGGTATTTGGCATCCAGAGAGCTCAAAGCATCCAAGAACCCTCTGTACCGCTGATCTGGATAACCCTGTAAACCTGACTTATGAAATGAGAGTCTGGAAAAAACTAACAATTTTTTATTGAACCTTTACTTTGCATGTGTTTTTGTTGAGTATCATATTTGATCCATCAGGATTTATAGCTCATATAGTCTGATATACTTGAGAAAACAGAGGGAAAAAACAACTCAATTTTATTCAGAGACTCAAACTGAGCAAAAATATGACATTTGGTGCAGAAATTCTGATGCTTGTGATGTAAATCAATGAGAGCTTTATAACAGTATAGCAGATACTGACATAAAATCATATAGGCCTAAATATCAGTTGTCACTCTATAATATCAGTCATCTCTATATCTCCAATAATTCAGAGATGAACAAATAAACATTCCTCAAAAGATCCTGATGATCAGATTTGAGACGCACTGATTATTCTAAAAAAAAAAAAAATTGATGGAGAATCAAGTAAAGCTGAGCTGCTTCAGTCCAGTAAGAGTTCATCTGGAGATATGACTGCAGTTATTCTGACTTTTACTTGATCAAAATCAGACAAGATTTGACAGAAAAAAAGACACGAGAAGCAGCAGCTGAAGCTGGACATTTCTACAATTACACTAAAAGAGCTTTTACTGGATAAACAACTCTAAACTATCAATCAGACCACAGAAGACCTGGAGGAGATTGAGAGTGACACAGGTTTAACAGCAAAGTTTTGATAATGTTGATCATTTCAAATAAGAGTATCAAATAAGATACAGTAGTCTTTATAGGGTTAATGAGCCAACAGACAAAAATAGTACTCATATCCAGATCCAAACAGAGCCATTTTGAAAAGGGTCAAAAGTGAGCAGAGAGTTAAATGGAGCAAAGAGTACGGCACTCCTAATGAAATCAGCATCAGAAAGAGCTTTATTGCCAAGTGTGCTTACAAACACAATGGCAGATGAAGGCAAAATATATAATAAAGAAACACAAAGGTGGTGAATGATGAGTAGGAATTTGTGAATCATAGGAGATTTTACTGACCAATAGCACAGCAAACTCTGATGCTGGGACTGGTTTTGTATATCGCATAATGTGTCGTCTTATGCATATTATCTATATAGTGTTTGGCATCACGAGAGCTGTGCCGCTGTTGGTTTAATGAGCCAACAGACAACATTTCTCAACACCAAAAGACAGTAGTGAAGCGCAGAGAAGTACGACAACATTTTTCTTTTGCTCCAAGCAAGAATCCTCAAGCAGCATGCATGAAGAAATTATGTTTGAACATCTCTCTCTCTCTCTCTCTCTCTCTCTGAGGGGTTAATAGCTAACATGTGCTTTAAACTAGCACAAGCTCTCTCCCATAGCGCCACTACACATTCCTGAAGAGTTTACAGGGTTAATGCATGGGTAACTAGACCCTGAATGAGTTTTCTCACACATCGACCCTCAAACAAAGCTGTTTTTTACATCGTTGCTCAAAGATGAAGGTAGAGCCGCAGGAGGTCCCGGCGTGCCACAGTCACCAGACAACAGATGCCACAGCTGATAGTTCACAGCAACACTTTTTAAGTGCCGACTGCATTTAAGGAGTCGTCTCATCTCAGTGTTTCACAAACACACCAAACAACACATCCAGAAAAATGTAGCTGCTAATAAAGCAAGGGAGAATCAGTAGACATGTGTTCTCCATCTCCCTCTTTCATATGACCCTATCTTCATGGAGTGGGAAGAGCACGGAAACAAAGGCTGATTTGTTCTGTAGCTCTAAAAAACAAGGATGAACTGCAAGGAAACAGCGAGGAAGCAGACTATGATACATTTAATATCATGCCAAACCCTCTTTTCTAACCAAAATAAATTGGTCGCAATCTCTGACACAAACACACTCATTTAAAAAAGCAAGGGAGTAATTAGCAAGCAACCATTAAGGTTTTTCATTAACAGATGCAACATCTAGAGAGCGGGGTGGCTGATAAAACAACTGATGGTCTTTTCACACCAAGAAAATAATGATATTAGCATCCACACCAATGTATGATACCGTTCTGTTTATTATAAGTGCAAGATGAAGTTCTGTCGTTTGCCGCTTTAAATGCTGGGGCTCTTTAAAATCGGTGGATTCTGATTGGCTGTCAATGTTTTTAGTGTGGAAAAAACAATCTGAAAGTGATAGTTTCTCAGTGTCAACTCAACTATTTCCACAGAACCAGAACAAATATTAAAACATTATAGTTATAGTTAACATCCTCGGTGTGAATGAGCCTTAACAATACAATTTAATGTCAGTTAACCACTGCATCATTTATGGAAAATTCACAATATTACAAAAAAATATGCACTAATCATAGACAAGGCTGTTAGTAGGGAATGACCACTTTTGCTACAGTATAATGGCTCAGTCACTGCTTATAGTCTCAAATTACACAAATATCAACTAATTAAACAGTCTGGTCTATATATATATTGGTTTATTATTATAAATAATGAAAGAAAATCAGCTACAGAGCACCAGTGATCACTATCTTCACATTAACTTTATGCTGGACGTCTGAATTCAGCGTATGATGAATTATAGTTGAATCTGTGCACTATAATTCAGTTTCCAGTGAACAATCATGCGTAAGCCGACCATGAGTCAACGAAAGTGCTGTAAGCGTCAGCATCTGAGACTGCAGACTCATCCTGAAGGGTGGAAACTGAGTACGTACCGAGTTTCTCCACCAGTTTGAGCATCACACCGCCGATGTGGATTTCCCCGGTGACTCTGAGAGACACGTCCCTGTTGAGATCAGTGACATGCATCTTCAGCTCCCAGGTCCCGTCTGCGTAGCAGCCATCCGGCATCCGTATACCGTCCAACGCCATCCTTTAGAGACACCGTCAAAACCATTATGATCTGTCAACTTCAGCAACAAGTGGCTTACAGGCTAAATCAAAGCAAAGCTGCTCACACTGAAATAGATCTCAAAAGCTAGTCAGTTTCCCACCTAGACAACATTATAGGGCGCACTTATGATGCTCTCCAGGTAGGCAGCACACTACTTTTTGAGCTAACAGCAATGTACACAATGCAAACAGAATAGTTTAGCGATGAAAAAAATGTGCAAATTTAAAAATAAATAAATTAAAACTATTTAGCACTGAAAAAAGGATAATGGTATTAGAATAATTAATCATACATTAGACATGAAGAGTTTATCTGCAAAAACAGATAACTTTCAAAAAGCATGTTTTTTATTATGTTATCATGTTTTTATTGTGTTAGTTTAGTTATTTTTTAACCTAATCAAAATAACCCAACTGCAGTTTGATTGAGATTAACTGGAAAGCACAATGAAAAAACATGACTTTTGTAAATTGTTAAAAACTGAGTTATCTGTTTTTGCAAATGAACTCTACTTTGGAATAAGTTACATTGTATATAAAGTTCGTCATACCAATAAAACACATTTAAACTGAATAGAATTTATATTATTTCTAGAAGCCTGTGTGAACTAAAGTTGTTAAATCATACCAGCCGCCTAATTTAATAAATCACAATAAAATGTCACACTGTTGGTTATAAAGGCTGTAGTTTAGTGAAATTAAACCTGTAGCTCCAGCAACTAACGGTCAAACCCGAGCTGGGGCTCCGGTGACGTCAGCAGCCCCGCTCCAAATGCCAACTAAATAAAGACAGCCAGGTCAATGATAGAAAACACACCGAAACCACAGAGAAAGTTACCGTTTACTCGCTTTTCGGTTGAATACCAGCGTACGTTTTCGAAATAAAGCAAGCAGTATGGTTTGAGGAGCGCAACAGAGAGGTTTTTATTCAGAGTTGCGCCAGACAAATCCAGAGAGAAATCATAGCGTTCACTAACCTTCACAAATCCGCCGAAACAAATCCGCAAAACAGCACTTCAGTTCCCAGAACTTCAACAGGCCTCGCGTTTGCTTTCTTTCGACCGCGTATTTAATCCTATCATGAGGAAGCTTCCCGGGGAAAAAAAGAGAAAAATCGCCAAAGTCCAGCGGCGGAGCTCCTGAAGGGTTTTGTGTTAATGGAGTCCAGTGGCCGTTCTCTCTCTCTCTCTCTCTCTCACTCTCTCCGCCCTCAGATAACGTCACTCACGCTCCGCTCGCGCTCCAGTCAAATTGAGTGTATGATAGAAATTTGTATAATTTATGTACTTTTTTTTATACAGAAAACGAACATTTGAATTGTAAACAACAACATATTATACATTTGTATATTTTGTTAGGAAAATTCTATATACATAAGAAAAAGTGGGCTCAAAGTAAACCAAATTTTGCACATTTTATAAATGACTTTAAATTAAATGTAAATCTCTTGGAACAAACAAAAAATCTGAAAGCATTGAAATTTATGTAATTTTCTTCCTTTTTTTTCTGTCTGTCTCTGGCAGCTAATGTTAATTTGATCATGTGAATATGTGGCATTGAATTAATAAAGCATTTAAAAAAAACATCACTCCAGTCGCCATTCACTTCTACATACATGACGCGCGCATTTCATTTAAATTATATTAAAAATTAAAACTCAACAAAGCTCTTATCGCTTCTTTTTCTTTGTGACTGTTTTAAGAAAGAACCCTATATCGTTGAGAAAATTATCAGACCTTTCTGTAAACGTGTGAAATTCAAAAAAGAACAAATTAAATGCAAATTAAAGTAAATGCAAAAGGGAACCTTATCAGAACTTTTGGCAAACGCTCTAGCGAGGTTCTCTAGCCTATTATGGACAAGCATTAGCCTATTCCAGCTCACATAGACGTCCTTTCAGTGTTACCTGCTCTTTAATAATGTTTTTAACCGTTCTTAAAAGCACAAAACATTATTTTTTCATCGTTCATTTAATTTATTTATTTATTTATTTATTTTTTCTGAAACGTTTTAGTTGGACGTTCACCTGCCATTTTTGTTACTGTTTCAAATTCAAATTCAGATTTTCAGATTAGCCTAACATTCCCATGATGTTTGCAAAATTATAAAATGAAACGTTCAAATAACCAAAACAAAAACATAAAAAATTAGACGTTTTGAACGTTCAGAGAACATTCAGAAACAAGTAACGTTTTCATAACTTAATGGAAACGTTCTTAGAACATATTTTTGAAAGCTGGGAATCTACTAGAATAGATCTTTAAAGCATTCTGCTTTTCCAGTCGCCAGTTCACTTTCATAAAACGGTCTTAAGCACAAAAACGTTATTTTTTTCATCGTTCATGCAAGGTTTTTTTTTTCTGAAATGATTTGGATATTCGCCTAACATTTTTAATGTGACTAGCTTGCTGCAGAATGTTTTGAGAACATTAAGTAATGTTCCCATCATGTTATAAAATTATAAAATGACATGTTATCTTAACATTCACATAAAAAAAAAAAAAAAAAAAAACTGGATGTTTTGAACGGTCAGAGAACATTCATTGCTTAACGGGAACTTAACAAAACATTCTCGTTTCAGTTCTGTTCACTTTCTCCTAACTGAAGTAGCTATTTTTCAACTTTTCTTTGAAATCACAGACAATTGTCCCCCCTGAATGGGTTAATTGTGTTTAAATGATTGTCATGAGTGATAACAATCAGTTAACAGTAATAAACACAACACAATTGTCGAATTAGTGTTTCAAAGCTTTTCTGCGGGAGTAAATCCAAGAGTTAGCAGGCCATCTGGAATATTATTTGACTACAGGGGTGTAGTAACTGCCTTTTATGGGAATAAAATGTTGTAAGATACCTGTATGGTTGACTATAAGTTCTTTTACGAGTAAAATATACACTAAATTAGTAGCTATCTATCTGTTCTCCTTCCCTGCTCATTTGATTTCATGTTTACTATCAAAGATTTAATTCAATTTTTTATCATCATCATATGTGAAGTTGCTTGAGAAGTCAGTTAATATGATATTATAAGGTTATGTCCATCTGACATAAAACCTACATGCTATTTCAGATGTGAAAAAATAATAATAAGGATAACCCTTTGATTAAAATGCATTTGAAAATGTCAAACAGAGCTGAAATCCAGCTTCTCCTGAACTCCGGAGCAGGAATTTGGGCTCGAGTCGTGGACTGCATCACAAGAATTTATAACCTCTCTCTCTCTGACCTCCTCCTCTGTGTCTGGCAGGGGAGCCATTGCCTTTTTAGGCTGTGTTTTAATTACCGTGTAAACAGGCCGTGAGGCAGAGCAGGGAAATGAAGTGGTTGGGGAGAGCTTCACAAGAAGAGGTGTTTCTGTGTGTGTGCGCAGGCTGTGATGGGAACTATTACACACATCAGAACTTAAATGAGTCATTTTTACTTTGAAACCGTAGAATTGTTCCTAAAAAGTGTGCTTGTATTGCTGAGGACATTATTTATCAAATGGAGCAAAATAGCTGTTGTTCCTGTTAATGTGATTTTTGTATTTTTTTTTTATTTAGTTATTTAAATATACCAATGATTGTATTTCAAGACATAAAAAGAACAAATATTGTCTCATTTACTCACTCTAAGCTTATGCAAAGTTAATGCTAATTCACTGGTAGCTGTGTGGATACATCTGTAAGGATGAGAAGGGTTGCTGGAAAAAGAAAAGTGTCAAATGATGGTGCCATCTAGTGGCCAAACTCTCTAAGCCTGAGTCCCAATGTGCATACTACTATCCATCCTAAATTCTATGTGATGTTAGTAAATTTCAATACTATTTAGGGCAGATAGGGTGGATAGTATGCACATTGGGACGCAGGGTAAATCATAGGTCTCTCCAGTGATATGAGGTCTAAAACTGCTATGAATGTTATTTAAAACAGTCATATGGAATATAATATAGCATGTGCTGCAGCAGGACGCATTCATATACACTTAAGCTCTTGTGTGTTGAACTCACAGTATTCGCAAGCATTGAGATTATTTCCAAATGATTCCAAATGGTCAGAGGTGGGTAGTAACGAGTTACATTTACTTCGTTACATTTACTTGAGTAAATTTTTTGGGTAACTAATACTTTTAGAGTATATTTAAAAATGGGTACTTTTACTCTTACTCAAGTACATTTTTAGTGAAAACGGTACTTTTACTTAGTTACTGTGGGTACGCTCCTCTCGTTACTTTATCTTAATGCAATACAAGTTAAAAATGCTTCAGTTTATTCCAAACGCGCCGTCTACTTTTCTCTGGGCAACGAGCGATGCCCATTCGCGAATGATTCATTCTTTTGAGTCAATTGACCGTTCGCAAAGAGCTTGATTGACAGGCGATCTGACCAATCAGAACGCAGAGATTATGTGCCGCCGCTGCTATCCGCCATCTTGCCCGACAGCTACGACAGGTCTCCATAGAAATACATGTTAAACGGGGTAAAAAAAGATCGACTGAATTGAAACTTTTTCAATATAACTAAATATAAATATGTGCGGAGGGTTAAGATGTGCTTTTGTTGGTTGCCACGGTAACGGTAATAAGCTAAGGTATTCCTTTAAAGTACTTGTTTTGCGTACCAGAAAATCTGTCATGTCCGGTGTTGTGTAATATTCGGTTCCTGTGAAAAACTGTTCCAGTGGGTGGAGTTTACGTGAATAGTCATTAGTTCTCCTGTTGTGGGCGTGTCCTTGAAACAACGCGCAAACGAATGGAACTGAAAAAATATTTATGCATGCTCCTCAAATTGTTACGTTTTAATAGATTATTTCAAAAGGTAATTAGCATCAATGTTCAGCACAAAGCATTAACTGCAACAGTGTCAAAATAATACATAGTTTGTGTAATAATATGATAAATCGTCTATAAGCTGTTTTGCCTGATTGATTACAGGAACACAGCAAAACAAACAATAAGTGAATAACTTATGCTAACCTAGGCTAATATAGTTTTTGTTGTTGTTGTCGTCGTTTTTTCTTTTTGATGTGTAGCTTTTATATATTTCATTTGTGGGGCTTTAATTAATGTTTTGAATAGATTAGCCTACCTAGTTGTCATTGGTGACTAGTACTGCAGTGTGTAGCTACAACAATGCCTGAAACAAATGTATCTGTGGCCTAATAAAATGTATATAAGCTAGTCTGGTGTGAGTATCCTGTGTCATTCTTTCTTTCTTTCATCATATTCTTCTTTTTTTATTTTTAATAGCCAGTATTTCCCAGCCTCCACAGCCCCATCAGTATCTTTATCAACACCAAACTACAAATATTCCTTTTTCTCATATCATGTAAATTATAATTAAAGTCACACAGGTAAATGCACGTTTACTTCTATCTGTCACATATTTTCTTCTATTATTATTTTATTTAAAAATAAAAATCTTTTCACATACACCTGTTTGGGAATCACCAATCTCCAAGTAGCCTATAATAGATTATAATATAAAGGTATACATCCACCCAAAAATGAAAACTCTGTCATCATTTACTCACCTGTTTCAAAGTATATTCTGCAGAAGAATGAGTCATACAGCATTAAAACAAATGAGAGTGAGATGAGATTTTTGAATGAATTGTCCCTTTAAAATGGACCTACAAATGTTTTCCTTAATTGTATTTAGTTAACAGTCAAATACAGAGCATTGCTTAACAGTTTAAACAATCTGAGAAAGAACTACTAATAATATTATATCATATATAATCATACATCGTGTCTGTTCTTTGACCATATGTTGCACTGAAAAACAATCTCTTTCATGTCATATGTTTAAAAATGGTGTGTGAAAACATCCACAATTTCATGATCCTAGTGTTGTGTTCAGAAGTCAGAAAGAGCTTTATTACCAAGTATGTTTACACACACAAGGAATTTGACTTGGCGAAAGTACGGATAGTGCAACATACATGATATACATAGGAATCATGTTGAACATTTGAAAATCTGTTAAACACTTTTGAATAAGATTTTCAAATGTTAATCACATTTTACAACAATTTTACACCCAAATGTTTTTGTCAGCCAAACTCTGTTCTCCTGTCTCCTCCTGAGATCAATATCTTCTGAGATTAATTTAAAGTTAATATTTCAATAATTTTAACACTTTCATGTTGACAGTTCTCTGATATGGGTTAATTTTAACATGACATGTAGGTTAACAAATAACGTTATCCTTTTTAGTAAGTGTTTTATTTTGACAGTTTATATAAAAATGCTACTCAAAACATTATGTTGTAGAGTATATAAATATTAGTTACATTAAATGTTACTATGACAAGTACAGAAGTAATTGCTTTATGAATATAACTCAAATTGAAAAGACAAGGGAAATTGTGTGAAAGTATGTGTATGTTGAATGAAGCAATGCAAAATTAAGTCAGTGTCTGAGATAATTATTAAAACAATGAAAACAGCCTCCATGTATGTTCAGTTCACACAATGATCAGCTACCAGTGACTTAAGCTCCACATCCAGTCTGAAACAAGACAATGACTTTACATGATGATGAATATATGTGGAAACATCACAAAAGCAAATCAAAGCCATATTATGACACTATTGATGATGACATATGTATGATTTCTTATCCAAATTTAAAAATAATATTCTTGGAGTAGCTGCTGACCTAGAGGTGTCCTGATGTCCAAGAAGACTGTGCCATCAGAATAATGCTTTAAGGTTTATGCACTGTATTATATAATCAATTACAAATTATAATGATTACAATATTAACATTTTAACTACAAGAAAACATTTCTCAGTAGGCATGTAGCTTATGTAGGTAACAGAAACATATACAAAATAAACAAGGGTTTATGAATGACACAGGATACTCACACCAGACTAGCTTATATACATTTTATTAGGCCACAGATACATTTGTAGAGGTTTGTTTCAGGCATTGTTGTATACACACTGCAGTACTAGTCACTAATGACAACTAGGTAGGCTAATCTATTCAAATAAATAAATACATTAATTAAAGCCCCACAAATGAAATATATAAAAGCTAAACACGTCAAAAAGAAAAACTATATTAGCCTAGGTTAGCATAAGTTATTCACTTATTGTTTGTTTTGCTGTGTTCCTGTAATCAATCAGGCAAAACAGCTTATAGACGATTTGTCATATTATTACACAAACTATGTATTATTTTGACACTGTTGCAGTTAATGCTTTAATGCTGAACATTGATACTTCATTACCTTTTCGAAATAATCTATTAAAAACGTAACAATTTGAGGAGCATGCACCAATATTTTCAGTTCCATTCGTTTGCGCGTTGTTTCAAGGACACGCCCACAACAGGAGAACTAATGACTATTCACGTAAACTCCACCCACTGGAACAGTTTTTCACAGGAACCGAATATTACACAACACCGGCGCTGTATGCATGGCTTGCAGCGCTAAAGTTAAATACTGAGTGTTAAATAATAAAATAATATGTTAAAACGTGTGCTCTTATCATTCTGTGGACAAAATCCCGTGAACTTCGCCCCGATCGGGAGCTGTATATGCACGTGCGCTCATCTCAATGCAGCTAACCTCGCGTCGCTTCATGTCATCTTCCTCCTCAGTAAACTATGACAGGTCCTTTACTGCAAAAAGACCGACACTGCGGCACTCTGAAATGATGAAACTATGGCGCTATGTGCTTTTTAAAACCATTTTCATAGGTTTCACGTTATACTGTCTGCTCGGAAATTATGCAAATGTAAATGCGCATGCCCAGTAGCCGCAGCTGTATCCTAACGTTAGCCTTAACCACAAATCAGACAGGAGAGCAGATTAAATTCGGTGGACTTAAACTTGAAAAATGGCCTGTTCCGCGGTTGAAATAAAACACTTTCTGATGTTTATTCATGTTTATTTCGTGCTTTAAGTAAATATGAAAAGACATCGGTTCACGTGTTTGAACTGAGGCAATACAGCGATCTGTCAAGACACACTGAAGAGCCACACAACGGTATTTATTGTCTGAATTTCTTTAAAAATGACAGTTTAAAAGCTGAGGGTCCTGAGACCTTGTTTCACATCAGAAGTAACCTGCTCTGTCTTCTCTGTTGGTGTTTTGTCAGTTTCCTCTTTGCTCTGTGATGTATTTTTCACTGCGTGAGAACGTGTGTAGTGTGAGAGCGGCGTTGTTTGTCGGTCATGGCAACAGTAACTAAGGGTGGGCGGGTTTTGCGAACGGTCAATTCTGTTCAAAGGCTTGATCAAACCAGTTGGCAAACCAGTGAATCGGTTCGCGAATCAGTTCGAATGATTCATTCAGTTCCCTGCCGCACGCGCCGAGTCGTCTGAAGCGGTTCTCAGAGTTGTAACAGAAAGAGCGTTGAAGACGTGGCTTTGGACAAAGTCCCTATAGTCTTTGCTTTGGATCTACAGCCAGCTATACACCCGTAAAGGCTATTGTTTGCCATGCATGACGATCTTTATTAGATGAACACCACGTGCTGTCTACGGTTCCGCTGGTATAGATTCGAGTACAGTACACTACATATTAGTTTGTTGTACATGTACCTTATACATTAAATAAAAAATTTAGTTTATTCATTAAATAAGCTGTCAAGAGTATGAAATGAACACCACAAAACTCATGTTAGTTCCAGGAGGAATTTTTGCCTTTGCTCAGACACACAATTAATATTGATATTTTCAGAATATTTACGCTGCAGAAAATGAATATTTGTTTACATTTTGCAACAGACGGAAGAAGATCCGTCAATGTGCATTTGTTTCGTTATGTTCAGATGTTCGTTAGCCGGTCATGTGAGGAGTTTTCACTCTTCTCCGTGTCAGAGGTTATATACATACATATATAATACATAATTAATATACTTTGAAATATAATTTAATTCAGTGATGCAAATCAGAATTTTTATCAGCTGTTACTCCAGTTTTCAGAGTCATATGATCCTTCAGAAATCATTCTAATATATTGATTTATTACCAGTGTTGTTGAAAAAAACAGCGTATGCTGGTTAAGTATATTTTGGTGCTGGTTTAAGATGGTCCTTTGCTGGTTTATGCTGATCCTTAGCTGGTTTAAGCTAGTCCTTAGCTTTTCATGTGCTGGTCTTAAGCTGGTCAGACCAGCACATGACCATTTTAGGACCAGCACACGACCATCTTAAACCAGCAAAGGACCAGCTTAAACCAGCTCAAACCAGCATCCCATGCTTCAAAACATATCTAACCAGCATATGTTGGTTTTTTCAACAGTTTTGCTGCTTAATATTTTTTGGAACCTGTGACATTTTGTTCAGGATTCTTTTATGAAAATATATAAAAATATATAAATTTTATCTATATATGTAAATAAAAATAGACTATAGATATTCAGTATATGATCCAAAGTAACCTGAAGACTGGCCTAAAGGCTGATAAAAATTCAGATTTGCATCACTGAAATAAATTACATTAAAAAAAAAAAACATTAAAAATCTTTTGAACGGCAGTGTGTGTGTGTATATATGTATGTGTGTGTATGTATAAATTTTATCTAAATATCTATATATCTAAATAAAAATAGACTATATTCAGTATATGATCCAAAGTAACTAGTAACTAACTACTTGAGTAGTTTTTTTTATCCGATACTTTTTACTCTTACTCAAGTAACTATTCAGACTATTACTTTTACTTTTACTTGAGTAAATATTTCTACAAGTACTTTTACTTTTACTTGAGTATAGTTTTTGGGTACTCTACCCACCTCTGCAAATGGTTGTACTTATCCCACATATTTACTGACACTGACCAACTGCATCTTTTTTTTTCTTCTTTTGACCACTGAAAAGCGCAGCCAGGTTCAAACAAAGAGCAATGTTGCTCACGCTATGAACTAATAAATGCATAAACTTTGCACCCAAAACTGACAAACTGTGTTTGCACTATAGGTTTAAATATATTGATTTATCTGATTTACAAACCCTTAAAGTAACAGTTCATCCAAAAATGAAAATTTGCTGAAAATGTCTTGACGCTCAGGTTATCCAAGATTAGGGTGAGTTTGTTTCTTCATCAGATTTGGAGAAATGTGTTATTCCATCACTTGCTCAGCAATGGATGCTCTGCAGTGAATGGGTGCCGTCAGAATGAGAGTCCAAACAGCTGATAACAATATCACAATAACCCACACCACTCCAGTCCATCAGTTAACATCTTGAGAAGCCAAAAGAATCAAATCCATCATTAAGGAAAACACAATATTGGTTAGATTTCCATAACATAACATGCAACCCATTTAACAGAAAACCCAGAACTGAAAGTGATTCCCAACCTTGAGGAACTTGGCAAGACTTTGCTTTGTTTGTTGATAAACCTATAAAACAGAAACACAGAACCTGTGTATGGGTAAACGTTACTGATTTGTGTTGCCTTCCAATGTCCGATTCTCATTAAAACCTGTTTATCTGGTGATGTCTGTGCCCCACACAAGACTGCAAATGATTTTACCTTTGTTTGAGCGTCCCGTTTTTATTTCAAAATAAATACAGAGTCTTTTTCTGAGGAAGGTTCTCTCCGATCGCCTCCAGCACCGTGCAAACTTGTAGTAGACAAGAACACGGCGGTGACTCGATAAAAGAGAATCATTGTTATAGGCAGTTTGATGATATTAACAGTAGAGCTAACTGAGATCCAGTGTAACACGAGTTAGTAAGAAAACATTAGTGCTGATAAACTTTACTAATGACCCTGTGGGATACACAAGACAAAAAACAAATAAATACAGATGAGAACCCATGAGAACTCAGTCTGCCAGGCTAAATTAATCTAATTAGACAACCAATTCATTTCTTACTTCTGCTCTTTAAGTGCAGAGGGTTAAACATCAGTATTAGTAGCAGAGACACATTTCAATAAACGTGACCTACAGTAAGACACATAAATCTTCTGTCAACAGAGTCAACAAACAGTGACTGAAGGAGCAGGAACGTCAAACTACATGACAGAACAGACTTGAGCCCCGTCACATCTGAACCTACACACACACACACACACACACACACACACACAATCGGTAATCTAGCCTAAATATCATGTTTTCCATCAGCTAGCTAATAGTGTTGTTATTCGTGGCACATATAAATGCTAAAACTATAGTGAAGGGGGAATCTTGTGAAAACCTGTCAAGAACATGTCTAGGTTTCAGCCCAAAATAAAAGAATAAAGAAGTTGCTTAAAGAAAAATCATTATTTATATAGTTTTTATATTTATTCATGCAGACAAGTCACTTAGGATCAAAATTCTTATTTACAACTAATTTGATTTGTTTGTTTGTTGCATTGTGAGATTATTTTCATGAAAATTAAGCACTTCACCCCGTATTCTCATTATAAAATGTGTCTGGATGGATTAAAGAATCTGCAAACATGAAAAAAAAACTTTTTGAGGGGTGAAATGTGACTTTGACATGTTCTGGGCAGGTTTCATAAGATTCTCCACAATCAACAGATCCTGCTCACAAACTCTGGGAAGGATTTGGCTAGAAACTGTCACACCAGCACATTGAATTATCTGCCCATCCACTCATAATCATGTGTGCTGCATCAGTGACATGAATAAATAAAGTCGAACCACATCACAGTGTAGTTGTGAGAGCATAATAAAGAAAGCTCAAGTACCCTTCTGCATAAAAATACAATTTTGTTAACAATACACATTTAGTTGTGCTTCTTATTGCTTTAAATAAACATTGTTTTCTAAAGTCAACACAAAAATCTCTAAAAAATCTCTAATGTACACGGTTAAATAGGGCCAGCCGTTATTAGGGGTTCATTGTGCACGAAAGCTTGTTTCCTCCACAGGATATATATTAAAAAAAAGGTAATTGTGACATTTTGTGACTTTATTGCAATTCTGATTTTACATCTCACAATTCAGACTTTTATCTTTCAATTCAGAGAAAAAACCAAATTGGAATTGTGAGATGTAAACTTGCATTCGTGATATACTGTATACAGCAAACTCGCAATTGTGAGAAATAAGTCAGAATTCTGAGAGAAAAAGCAATTCCCTTATTTTTTTTATTTCATTGCGCAAACAGGCTTCCGCAATTATGTGCTGCTGACTAAATAAAGAACTGGATTTGACCCCTAGACCTGCATGGTCCAAAACTGTGCATGTCTGCTGCATATACCTCGTATGGATCAGGTGCACTCTTTGGACTCATTATATAAAAAAAATAATAGGTATTCTCAATAATGAGGTTGGGAGCTGCAGGTTTTGCATAGTCCAGCCTCGGTCCGTTTGGGAAGGCTTAGGAAACTTAGAGGCACAGAGTGTTCTTTGAAGCGTCCCAGAGACCCAAAGAGGACAGGATGGGATCAGTCTTTCTTGTGGAAAGTGCTGTCTGTGCTACATGGGACTGGTGTTTTCTGTCTGGTTTGTGCTCTGTTGCTTGTATATGAAGGTCAGGAGGAACAGGGCGACGTCATGGGACGTCCAGTAGGCCGTGTGTGAGGTCACAGCTGACCAATAGCGGCTCTCCACCAAACCCTCCCGAAGCTCATAGTCGATGCGATGCTCCATCTCAACTGTGGCATACACAACAACCAAGATCAGTATGAGTTCAGCAGAGGAAAGAGTCAAACAGCTTTGGAATGAGTAAACACACTACTGTTCAAAGGTTTTGTGCCAGGTAAGGTTTAATGTTTCTTCTGCTCATCAATACTGCATTTATTTCATCAAAAAGTCACAGTAGAAACTGAAATATCATTGCAATGCAAAACTGGTTTCTATGTGAATATGTGTTAAACTGTAATTTATTTCTGTGATGCTCAGCTGTATTTTCAGCATCATTACTCCAGTCTTCAGTGTCACATGATCTTCAGAAATCATTCTAATATGCTGATTTACTGCTCAAGAAACATTTCTGATTATTATCAATGTTAAAAACAGCTGTGCTGCTCAATATTTTTGTGGAAACTGTGATACATTTTATTTTTCAGGATTCTTTGATAAAGTTCAAAGAACAGCATTTATTTGAAATAGAAATCTCTTACAACATTATAAACGTCTTTACTGTCACTTCGGATCAATTTAATGCAGCCTTGCTGACAGAAAGCATTAATTAATTACTTCAAAAAGATCTTACTGACCCCAAACTTTCACTCAGTAACTGTACTTCATCATCTCTGTGCATTAAGAGAACACAAGTGTTGGTTTTACACACCTGCTGCATCGAATAAAGAGGAGGAAGAGGATGGAGATATGGCTGAAAATGCAAAAGTGCTTTGGCTGTCCTCACTGTCACCTATCCCAGAATCCACAGCCGACGGCAGGCTGGGTGAGCGAGAGAATCGAGAGAATAAAATCCCACCGATGCCCTTGCTGAAACTCGCAGCACCTGCACAAACACAAGGCTACACATTAGCAGACAACCATCTGACTTATTTTGATTATTATCTTTTTCTGTAATACACTTACAATGTTAGTCACAGTTTTTGCACTTCAAAATCTGCCATAATTTAGTTTAGCAGAGTTTCACTCTTTGATCCCTACCAAGAAAACTTTTTTTTTTTTTTTTGCTGCTGCTGCTGTGTTTTTCAAGACATTTATGTACAGTACTTCTATAAAATTGTATAACTGTGCAGCTCAAACTGTTTCAATCAGACTGGTATGATCAGGGATCTCAGTAATTAAAAGCATGCAAATTTGTGATTGTGTGTAATGTATGCGTCCGTCTGCAGTCAGAAAGTTCAATAAATGCCCTTTTTGGACTGGAGAAGTTATTATGAGTTCCGAAAGTTACTGTATGTTTTCATAGTAGTTCGATTCGGCATGCAGCCATCTGTACCCAGTATGCTGGCCTTGCCCAGGCTGGTGATGGACTCTCCGTAGTGTCTCGTGACCAGCACAGGTGAGCTGCTGGGACTGGAGCCGTTCTCCGTGTCGGTCGCTGCGTTCTTGCTCACGCTTAGATAGGTGGGTCTGATCTCATCATACGGGGTGGGGTTGATGGTGTTACACCTTCAAAACAATTCATCGAAACACAAATCCAGAGTCAAAACAGAAGCATTAACATTCTGGCCAATTTAACCTTTAAACCAGTGATTCTCAACCAATTCTCTTATTATTGGTGCTCAGTTGTTATTAATAATGGTTCTTATTATCAGTGTTGTAGCACTTTTTGCTGCTTCATATTTTTGTGAGAAGACCAGACAAGAACCATTGTTTTCAACATTGCTAATAATCAGAAATGTTTCTTGAGCAGCAAATCAGCATATTAGAATGATTTCTGAAGATCATGAGACACTGAAGACTGGAGTAATGATGCTGAAAATTCAGCTTTGATCACAGAAATAAATTACATTTCAACATATATGCACATAGAAAACAGCTGTTTTAAATTGTAATAATATTCCACAATATTACACCTTTTAGTGTATTTTTGATCAAATAAATACAGCCTTGGTGAGCAGAAGAGACTTCTTTCATTAAAAAAGTAAAATAAAAAATATCTAATTAAAATAGTAAGAACACATAAAATCAACATGTAAACTCGTTTCTACCTCAATAACTATTTGTTTATTGAAGCACATACAGTTCTTGAAACTTCTGGAATCATAAAATTAACTATGGTTCATTAATTTAATACATCAACACTCTCAGGTTGTTAAATAAAAAAAAAAAAAAGTAACGTGACAAAAAGTTAATCAGAAATGCTGAAAATATCTTGGCTTATATGATTGGATAAAAGCTTCTGCTAAATGACTAAATGTAAATGTAATGTAAATGATTGGGGGCTCAAATATTGGACAACAGGGGGCCTAAAAGTGTCAAAAAGGTTGCTAACCACTGCTTTAAACACTACTACAAATAGGAGAAAAATAATTAAGATACTGAAAAATGAAGGTCATTTTGACTGAGGAAATATAATGTTACATTTCATAAGCATGTAAATTAATGTTCCTGATTAGT
>JAFVLL020018720.1:0-27130 GCA_021397915.2 Tor tambroides | reverse complement strand
GCATACTAGAAGCTTCCCAGCAGGTGTGTTGAGGCAAGTTGGAGCTAAAGTCTGCAGGACACCGGCCCTCCAGGACCGAGTTTGGGCACCCCTGGGCTACATACATATACTACATACAAGTATATATCACGCACACACATAAGTGCATTACCACCACCTATCTCTCAAATGGACCATTGCCACTATATTTACAATCTCAATTAGGAGTGTCAATGGTCCATTTGAGAGATAGGTGGTGGTAATGCACTTTTAAGTCTGCGATCTGCTGTAAAGCAAGAAGAAGACGCGTCACGCGCCGGCTGTTGTGAACGCGCTCAGGACAGTTGGACAGTGTGGTGGATCAGAGCTAAAAAAAAACAATATAAATACTGTTCAGTTTCTTGCACAGACCGATCGTTTCGTGTCTGTAGACCTTAATGTATCGTCACGAGCCGCAGAGTTTAATTTGGTTTTGTCTGTGTATGTTTTTTTTTCTCTCAAAGCCGCGAGTCCCATTGACTGCCATTATATGACTGACAGACTGCAACGGTTTGAGTTAAAAACCTTTGTTTTTTTTCTACTGGAGAAACAAAGTCACCTACATCTTGGATGCCCTGGGGGTAAGCAGATAAACATCAAATTTTCATTTTTGGGTGAACTATCCCTTTAACCCTTTACCCCATAGGCTTATGACTTAGTCATATGACTGAAAAAAATCACATAATTTACCTTTATTCTACACCACTCTGTCCCTTCTCCTATGAATGCTCTCACGATTTCCTGATTTTATGAAGCCCCTCCCTCAGAAATACACGATGGGCTCAGATTGGTTAGTCGTGTTGTGATTTGCTAAACCGCCTAGTGCACGACTGCAGGTCTAGAAACGTCACACCCTTCAGCTCAGTGCATGTGCTTCGGTTGTATTATAAACAATGGCATCATCAATATTGCTTATCAGTTTTAGCCCGATTGAGACCCTGAGAATATTAGTGAAGAGGATCGTGCAGAACCTTTTACAGGATGTTTCAGAATGGTATATTTTTTGTTTTTGTCTCATACTTTTAGATTCACTGTTATTTGTAAATGCTGCTGCTTATGTTAGCTTCTAATATATGGTTTTATCCTGATTAAAGCTTTAATATAGCAGAATACATGATTGCGTTGTAGTATTTTTGTAACAAGTGTTTGCCTGCAAGTATTGCTCGCTACCACAGCAACCACGTTAGCGTCCATGTTTAACGCTTCTCGTAGCAATGTGTATAAACAGACAGATATTTTTCACAAAGCGTATAACTGGAAAACAGTTCATTGATGGAGCTGTGACGAGCTGATGATCTGAATGAGAGAGAGAGATGCAGAGCAGATGGTGTGCAGAGCAGGGGGACGCGAGGAACAGGATTAAGAACCACTGTTTTAGAACACTGATTTTGAAGCTTGTGAATCCATTAGAATCGTTAGAAGATAAAATTGCGATTCATATATGAATAGATTTTTTTGTGCACCCCTAGTTTTGACAGTATGGCAATAACTCTTCCTTTTCTCTAAAGCAGCGCAACTAGAGATGTACCGATTGCAAATTTCTTGGCCGATTCCAATTTTCAAATTTTTTTGTAAGTGTGAACTGCCGATTCCGATTTTCTTTCTAAAAACTATAATTGACAGCATTTACAAAGAAAAATCTATACTTTAATACAAAAAAATTTACATAAAAATATTAAACATTACAATTCCCCCAATCTGGACAAAGTTACAGATGTTCTCTTACTTAAAGGGTTACTCCACCCCAAAATGAAAATTTTGTCATTAATCACTTAGCCCCATGTCATTCCAAACCCGTAGAAGCTTTGTGACTGTCCCATTGACTGCCAAGTAAATTCCATTGTTAAGGCCCAGAAAAGTATGAAAAACATAATCAGAATAGTCCATCTGCCATCAGTGGTTCAATCTGAACTTTATGAAGCGACGAGAATACCTTTTGTACGCAAAGAAAATAAAAATAACGACTTTATTAAACAATTTGTCTTCTCTTTGTCACCATAACGCCATTTTGAAGAATATCTGCTGGATGCAAATAACGTACATTGTTCTGTGTCAGCCGTGCCACAAGGATAAGCTGTTTTCATTCAAATCAAAGCGTAAACAAAAGTAGAAGACATATCTGTGTGGTGCGGCTGACACAGAAGAGCGTATGCAGTTTGCATCCAGCGGATATTCTCCAAAATGGTGCTACGGTGACGCAGAGAAGACTAATTGTTGAATAAAGTCATTAATAAAGGGTTTGGAATGACATGAGGATTAATGACAAAATTTTCATTTTGGGGCGGAGTAACCCTTTAAACAAATAAAACAAAATAAAGTGCTCTGTGACTAGAAAAGAGGTAGAAATAACAATTAACTGAAAAGGAGTTGCTGTACTATTTAACAAAACAGAAGTCATTTCTCACTGTTTCTTAAATTGACATTTTTTCACTAACCTTATTAAATGTCATCCTTCACATCAAATTGTTTCAATTAATTCAGTTCGAATAATAAGAAACTGTAGAGCTGTTACAATTCAAATGAAATCAGTATCAACAAACTCCATCAGATGCATCTGAAGTGGCATTAGATGCATTTACACAGACTATTTGATGAAGCTGAGGTGCCATAAATGCATTTACACTGCAAAATTTCGAATGCATAAAGCATTTAATAAGATTAATATTTTAAATATTTTTTAAACATACAAATAAGAAACGATATAATGATAGTTTTAAATATGAAACCATACCAGTAGGTGGCGGCAAATGACCGAATGAGTGAGTTATTTAGTCCTTCATCCAACAGATTCGTTCAAATGGCCGATTCATTCAGAAACGAGGCAAGTGACTACTGTCTTTATGAATGGGTTACTAAATCATTGACTCACTTGATTCATTCAAAAACGTGGATTCATTCATTAACGAAACAGCACTGTGTTGAGACTAGGGATGCTCATTTTAACCGGTTAACCGACTATAAGAATTATGACCTATTAATACAATCAGTTAAACGGTTTAAAAAGTTTTTTTTTTTTTTTTCAGTAATTTATCAAATTATTTAAAAAGGTTTGCTTGCATGGTTAAAATACGTTACACGTATAAAAAAAAAATGTTTTTTAGAGAAAAAAACAAGTCACGTATAACTCGCATTTTATTATTTCATTCAGAAATAGGCCTAATGGTGACACGAAATGTTTACAAATATTATAATAAACACTGTAAACATAGTAGTGGTCGACTGATATATCGCCAAGACCGATATATTGGTTGATATTTGGCATTTTTCACATATCGGCATCGACCGATAAATTTTCCTGTTTGGCTGATATGTTCGAGGTCGGACTTTTATTTTGATGGCGCTGAGAACCGCAGCACCTGAGCACACAGCGCTCTCATTCTCCCTCTTGTTCACCATCATCATTCAGTTCTGTCTAATATGGATAGAAGTCTTATCTAATAATCAGACAGAACAGTTAAACAAAGGAATTGAAATGTATACAAAAAAGTATTATAATGATTGCTTTGTTATTAGTAATAGAAAAGCAAACATTATAATACTTTCTCATTTGCCGTCAGCATTCAGCAAATACGCATTTATATCATTTACACAAACCTCTGAATGACTAATGGACATTTAATTTCACAAAACTTGCAGACTTAGTGGAATCTAGTTTAGATCTTGTGAAGTGTGCATGTGTATCCTGCATGATCGCGTGTTCTCTGCGTGACGGTCGGTCCGTGTGAATGCTGACAGGAGGAGAGTTCAGCTTCACTAGAGATGCGCAATCAACGAATTTTAAATTCGTGATTTCAAACTATGCTGCGCTTTATGCATTTGCCCACTGTCATATTCATCGCGTCATTTTCAATATGTGCTGTATGTAATATGAGTGTTACCTTGGCTTTATTTGAAAAATATCAGCCATCGGCCACCCTGCTTTCCAAGATATCGGTATCGGCCTACAAAAAACCCATATCGGTTGACCACTAAAACTTAGCTAGGCTATTTTAGTTCCCCTCACTCCACAACAAATCCTTACAAGAATTAAAAATATAAGAAGCTATATAAACGACAAGCCAAAACGAATTCATTTAGGCTAAAATGAAACTGAAACCAATGTTGGGTCTCTCATTCGGCACAAAATCAAATGTTTGTCATTGCAATCGTGTTGAAACATTTTGGTTGTGCAATGTTGCATAGGCTACCTAAATCATATATTATAATTTTTTTTTTTTTTTTTTTACTATAGCAGTATGCATCTATAACATTCTGTGAGTGATGTTGCTCTCATTTGTTATGATTTCTGCATGAGTCTCTCTCACACACTCACTTAGGCTGCACAAGCCTCATCTGGCACGACATAAATACATTATCAGTCGCCGTAAGTGTGACTTTTGAACAGACCGGCTTGGAATCGGCACGGCCGGTCGGTCAGCGGAAATTGGCTAATTCCGGTCAATCAGTGCATCTCTAAGCACAACATGGCCTCGCCCCATTTGTTGCATGTTCCCGGGGGTGGGGATTATGTAAATTTCTGGGTTTAAGATGTCACCAACCCAGGAAGTAACTTCTTGTAGTCCCTACAAGCCGTTTTTGTAGGCATTAAACTGCCATAATTTTAAAAGACAATATCTCTGTTTGCATTGAACTTTCAGCTTCGTAACTTTGCAGATATTGTTTATGCTCAAATAGCAACATTAACTAAAGTTAAAAAAGTGAAATCACAATCAACCACCCCTTTGATATATGATATCCCTTATTTACAAAATGAATGAGATACTATTAAGTGAGATCACATCTCACCTCATAGTAAAGAATGAAAAGAAAAGAATTAAAAACATAACGGCGGACAGAGACGATGAAGAAACAGGAGAATACTGTAGGCAAAGCAAGTGCTGATTGAGGCTGTAACCATGTGTTTGAACATTTTTGTGGGTGGGGGGGGGGGCTGTACCAACTTGCAGGTATGCATTAAAACCGTTTAATGCACAGGTAGTTCCAAGTCATTTAATCATAGGGATGGGTGATACCACTTATTTTGTTTTTGATAAATTACTAAGAGTAAAATATGTAATGACACTTAACTTTATATTTGAAACACAATTTTATTAGATTATTTTATTAGATTTTTGTTTACACATGGTTAAAATATGTTTACTGTAGTGGTAACCACGTAAATCTACAAATACTATAGTTGAAAATGCTTAGTTTCATAAGGGGCTGCCAGTGACAGGCTGCTGCACACATAAAACACAACCTTATTTTGACAGTGTATGATTTATATTAACATTACTGAATAGAACATGATCAATATGAACTTTAAACGTTAATTTAAATAAATGTAATTGCACAAATTATGTAGGCTACAATTTCAAATTATTTATTGTGAAATAACTCAAACATATGTTTTTTTCTGTCCTCTGATAAGCATTGTTCTTGTCTGCCGTTCCCGAAAGTATCATTGCTTTCTTGTGATAGTTTTGGGAAACGCAGCTCTGTTTGAATGCATTGTCAGAAGTGAGTGAATGCTCTGTGATTGATTGATTGATTGATTGATTGATTGATTGGTTCTGTCTTGCAACATTTGCATGTGTTCAGATGAGCTGTACAAACTTCTATCCTACACAATTATTCGCTAACATAGGTTATTTTATAAATACAATAGTCTAGATAGTAGACTATTACTACATTATTCCTCAGCAGGGAGGTGGTAAAATCGCTGTTTCTGAAGTAGGCTAACTAAATACATCTTTATTTTTTTGTAGAATGACGCGTAGACGCAGGTCACACACACACACACACACAACTGTCATCTCTCTCCCTCTCCATCGATATTTAATGCAAATAAATGCTATAGCCTAATTCATTCAAATAAATGTGATCTTACCCAATGCCGGCGCCAAGGGGGGGCATTCGCGGGCCGTGCCCCCCCTTTCCATCCTCTCCCCTCCTTGCTGAATGTGATCGATTTCGAAAGCGAAACCGATAAAACAGCGCACATAAGAAAGCGATTGCACGCTTTGCGAGCGTCAACAACAGCACGCGATCACAGATTGCAAGCTCCCCCCCCCCACGTGATCTGTGTCTGATCTGAAGCGGGCAGAATGCAAATCATTTTACCCTTCAGGTCAAATGTTGCACTAAAAACACAATTAGCAAGATTAAAACGATTTAAAAAAATTGTTTAATGCACAGCTAGGCGTGCATTAACCCTTACATATTTCATGAGCACAAAAACGTTCTTGTCAACGCTGCCCCGAGACTTTTAATAGCTTCAAAACTGGATCGTTAACTTACAAAATCGCTGTTTTGAAGTAACTCGGCTCACACCACACTCCGGAGCAGAAGGTGGCGGTAATGCACCTATTTTCGTTGGTTGCCAGCCGCCGTTAAAAATCAAGAAGAAGAAGAAGAAGAAGAACTCGGCTCACAGCCTCATTATTTGTAGATAGAGACGTACATTCACACACACAACTTTAATCTCTCTAAAAATAGCCATATTTCTACCGTAAAACGGTAAACTAATATTAATTTTATATATAATATATAAAGATTTCATCTTACCTCTCTGTCTTTCAACTTTAAACTGACGCTTCACGCTGGAATCTCGCGCTCTGCTTCTGCGAACCCAGAGCCACAGAGAAGGAGCTGCTACAACTCCGTTCACTCCCAAGGACCGTTTTTTGTTTTTTTACATGTTTTTTTTATGGCGGAGCGTGGAGCCTCTCAATAGTTCCCGGAAGTTTGCGCTCATACTATCAGCGCCGTAGAGATGCAGCAGAAGAGACCGCTGTGATGAACTTTTAAAAGATATATTATCAGCACAGATAACCAAATTACCTTGTGCATTAAAACAGATTATTATTAGATTTTTCCTCACGTAATTAGTAGATTTGAATGTTATTCATTCTCTCCATGCAGTTTCATTCGTTGTTGTGTAATTGGATTTTAAACGTGATTTCTGCCTCTGGGAAGTTATTTAATAGATTTTGATTTATTGCAAAGGATGCTGATGTACCTAAGTGAGAATAAAAAGTTTAAAATAGGCGAGCAGTTTTCATTTCAGAATCATGCTAGGCTAAATTTCCAAAAATGTATTATATACCACTACTATATTATAGAGGTAATCACAGTAAACCTGTACTGTATTTTATACTTAAATGTCTTAGCTAGTGTAGAAGCACTGTGTTGAAAGAGCAGATGCCACAGGACTGAAATGTGATGGAGCATCACTTAACCATTTCTCCTGTGTTTTTCTCCTCCTTTATCTTGCTTTCAGCACAAGAACCACCTGAAGACTCCATGTAATGAGATATCACCCTCACAATGAGTCTCTTCACTGGGTTTGGCAAGTCTTTCCCTGTTCTTTGTGAAAAAGTGCCAGTTTCCAAGTATGATTACATCACATTTTGTTGGTGTAATCTATGCTTGCATCCCAATGTGCACACTATCCATCCTAAATTCTATGTGATATCAGTAATTTTCAGTACTATGTAGGGCAGATAGGGTGGATAGTATGCACACTGGGATGCAGGGTATAGATTGCCCCTGCTGACTATATCCAGCCTCTCATGAAGACTTCAGATGACCCAACACCTGTGAATAGATGACACCAGCCCTTGAGAGGACTTCAGATGAAGCTGACTCTGAATAAACATACAAAACTGCTACATTTTTCTTGCATTGTAATCAACATGATCACATCATGTAAACATTGCTTTAATTTGTTCATCGTTTCTGAATACATGACGTAACTGCGTAATTTGTATAGCCTAATTTTAGAACATTTCTGCCATAGGAACATTACTTTGACACAGTTACACCTGTTAACAGAATTATTATTTGTAATGCAGAAAACATTCATTTTCTATAAAGCTGCTTTGAAACAATGTGTATAATAAAAAGTGCTATACAAATAAATGTGAATTGAACAAAACATGATGCATCATTTTTTTCTCCTCTCCAGATAATTAGAGAAACCATCACACTCCTTTCTGTGAGGGACTGGAGCACTCCCATGCAGCACAGCAAACTGTAGTGGAGGCTGTTCGAGGATGTATGTAAATTAGGGTGACCATACGTGCCATTTTTCCTGGACGCATCCTGGCCAGGATTTCTATATTGCCTAAAATATCTAGGATTTGGCTTTGTTTGCGTGTGCAGACCGATCTGTGTATGACAATATAGAAATCCTGGCCAGGACGTGTGCAGGAAAAATGGCACGTATGGTCACCCTAATGTAAATAAGTACATAACAAAAGTCAACATACATAAAATATATGATTAAATGTGTAAAAATGTTTTAAATTTGAATATACTACAAATATATTTTTATATATATTAATAATTGGGTGCACAAGAATCAAAAACCTTAAACGAGATTAATTTTCACTTAATCTTAAAATATCTTCACTTATTTGGAATGAATTTTCTAAGACAAAAAACTTAACATTTACCATGAGATTAGTAAAACGACAATGAACATTAAGATGTGACTGAACTTGACTAACATACAAGTTGTTAGAACACACACACATAATTATATTTACAGAGAGGCTGAAGTTACCTTGGTAAAAGACCACGATGTCATTTGTATAGCAGAGTCATTCTACGAAACGGGTGCCATTTTGGTCCGCAACATTCGATGAGATGCATAAGGCACAAAAAATGTCCCAAAGTGTGTTTCCAAAGCTTAAAGTTATTAATTCAAGTGTTCTTGTTAACATGATATATGATAAAATACTTTTCTTAAATTAATTTTTCTATTTTTTAATCATTTTTCATTAGTACATAGCCAATTACACATGTCCGTGTTGACCAATATGACATTTGCATCTAAAATATCACCAAATAGGACTAATTTTTTAATTTTTAATTTTTTGGACAATTATGTGTCCCTGTTTACATAAGACATATTTATTACAAAAAAATGTTTTGTTTTTTTGGGGGGGTAAATATTTTATGATTTGTGTGCGTCCCTCAGTTTGACTTACCACCCCGTCACATTAACTTGTTTTAGCTGTAAATAATGTACTGTTGCTATAAATGACTTCACATTTAGCAGAAGTGACATCATTTAAGCCTTGTAGCCACCAAGAACAAAAGTGGCTAGTACTGACATTCTTTTACATTGTTTATGTGTTGCTTTTACATGTTAGGCAGGGTTTGTCAAGCTTAAACCAACCACCCCGTCACGCAAAATAGATAGGGAAAACAGTTGTTTTGCATTATTAATGCAAATAAAATTATATTTCAGATTGAATGCATGTATGCTGGGTGTGGAACTTGACTACATGGGAGATCTGCGGCCATTTTGGGATGAAATTTACCACCCCGTAACATGTTTTATTGTGACGCGGTGGTAAGGGATGTAATGTAGTGGTTCTGCTTCCTGTTTGAATGTGAGGATGTGTGAAATCAAGGATTCTAATAGGCTAATTAATTTATTTTTCTGTTAATTTAACCCTGTTTGGTTCATTCACTCACTGATATCACTCTTACATGTATTACTCACTATCTCTTTCAGTCACTCATCACTCACTCACTCACTCACTATCTGTGTTTAATGAATTACATTTTATAACATTTGAAGACAGATCTGTCTCCATCATGGCTACATTAAGCACTGCTGAGAGACAACAGCGATGCTGTGCATGTTGGGATGCTGATCCTGAGAGGAGGAAAAAATATCTAGAGCAGGGGTGTCAAACTCGGTTCCTGGAGGGCCGCAGCCCTGCAGAGATTAGTTCCAACACTGCTCCAACACACAAACCATGTAGTTTTTAAATAAGCCTGAAGAACTTTAATTAGGGTTGAATCTAAACTGTGCAGGGCTGTGGCCCTCCAGGAACTAGTTTGACACCCCTTAGTGAATGTCAGAGATGGAGATGGGATGTAGAACAAGGAAAATATAAGAAGATTAGTGATCTAAGTGAACGAGGGAAGCATCAGCTGCATAAAAAGTTGAGGAAGCACAACAAGAAGAGAAAAGAGAAAGCAGAGGCTAGGAAGCAGAGACCGTCTTGTCCAATAGTCAAAGTAGTTAGAGTCTTTAAGGTCAGATAGTGTACACTCCCTCTTCGAACTGTTGCCCTTTGGTCTGCGCTACAGAGCACTGAGCACCAAAACAGCCAGGCACAAGAACAGTTTTCCCCTCAGACCATATCCCACCTGAACAACACATAACACATCTCAGGACTGTACATCTGTAAATAACTCATCAAACCTTCATCTGTAAATAGCATATATGCACATTCACAATTCTGTCTATGGACATTTATTTTTCTCTATATTTTTATTACTTTTGTTATTTATAATTTATTGTCCAATTCTAGCTTATTATTAGTGTTTTTATTACCTGAAATTATATGTATGCCTGCACTATGTTTGTATTTTCTGTACTGGAAGCTCTTGACACCAAGACGAATTCCTTGTGTGTGTAAACACACTTGGAAATAAAGCTCTTTTGATTCTGAGTTAGGATTATAAATAAATGGACACTTGTAGAGAAAAAGAAGCTGGCCTATCACTGATGAGTGACTGTTTTTACATATGGTGTACATGACTTTTCCATACCACCCCGTCACACCCCGTCACAGGGTCATTTTGTTAAAAATGTATAGAAAGGAAATGAAATGTTACATAAATTAATGCTGAATGATGTTCTTGTTGTGTGGACTAATCCAGTAAATTTAAATTTATTTGTATTTTTTAAGTGAATTTGTTTTTTCAGTACAAACAATGAGGCGATTTGAATTCATTTTTCAAGATTAAAAATCTAAGAATAAAAATAAAATGCATTAAATTACATACTTTCTATTGATAGATTCTAAAAAAAGGGATATTTTACTATTAGGAAAACATATTTTAAAAATCTATTTCTTGTTTTACTACTCTAATGGTGTACATATTGTCCGTTACAGGGTGGTACAATAAAGGCACCCTTGCCTGAATAAAAAGGGCAATAATATTAAGGATTTTGTGCCTGAGGTGGGAAAATGTGTTTTTTGGAGGATTAACATATCTTTCAAGTTGTAGGTTTTTTTTAAAAAAAGGTTTGTCTTTAGTGAAAATTTTGAAAATGGCAAAGTGGAAATGGCACCCGTTTCGTAGAATAACTCAGCAAACATGGACTTTTACCATGGTAACGTCAGCCTAAAATATGTTAACAAGGCAGGTAAGGATAGCTGACCACATTAATCCTCAAATATTAGCGGATTTTATCTTTTAAAAACAACAGTGATACAACTACTTGTGTATACTACGCATACATGTATATATTATTTATGTAAACAATGTAAATTAATTACTTTATATTCTACTAATTACCAAAAATCGCAGTTCTGTCTCAGTAACTCAATGTACTACTTGGGGTCTACGTGAATCACGTGACGATCGAGCGTTCCGAACTTCCGTTGTCTCAACTCTGGCTGCGTTCGAAACCGCATACTCAATGAGTAGGTACACTTGGGCCATTTCTCAATATGCGGTCTTGTCTGTACTTGTGTTCTTGTGGACTTGTGAAACGTCATCAGTAGTCGTCCAAGTACTGTTCCAATTCAAAGTTCACATCAAGCGAAGTACAGTTCAAATCCCCGGATATGTCCTTGCTCCGCCCCTTTTATCAAGGATGCATTCAGAGGTGACTTGTGCGAACTTGAGGCAGCGAGATATCCCATAATGCATTTCGCACCAATCAGCGAGCATTAATGGCGGAGGGGAAAAGCGCAAAATTTTCAAAATATTACTGTTATTGTGTCATGAAATGCCATTCTAAGAGTATTTCAGGCGAGAATATAGTTGTCTAAAACTCAAATGTGCGGTTTATTTTTAAAGATAGCGCCTATTTGAAAATTTGCTTCGCCGATTTCGGAGACGTGAGCTCCACGCGAACAGTGGGCGCTCAGTGCTCATGTATCTGCCGAGCTACACCGCGGCTAGTCCTTCTGACATTTGCCGCTGGCTCTGATGTCTCTGTAGTGGCTAAACATGAGATATAATTCGTTTTGGGTAAATCTAACAGGCAATATTTGGTCTCATGAATCTATTATTTCTTCCAAGTCATATCGTTTTGGCTGAGCACAAAGTTATGTTTCATAAATTATTTATTTATTAATCGTAATACAGCGCTGACTTAATGTTACATACATTTGACTGAATTGTTTGCTTTTGTCTTTATTTCCTAAGTCTCTTATACTTTATACTTATATAATGGCTATTATTGTTCATTAAAACTGACATTTAACCAAAAAGGCAGAGTTGTGCTTGTCATATTTCATTTTATTATACATACAGTGAAGATAATCAGAGTATATGTGCACATATTACCTAAACCACATATTAATGTTTTATATTTTTAAAATGAAAACGAAAAGAGGGTTGTGGTGTATATTTTGAAGAAAACGAAAAGGCAGTGGTGTTTGATATTTCGTTTTATTGTAATGCGTGTACGCGTTGCATGAACCACATTTTTGTGGCTATTTAATATTTTAAATGAAACAGAAAAGAGGCAACGCTGTTTGATATAATTTTCGTTTCACTGTAATGTATGTACGTTCCCTGAAATACATTTTTGCAGCTATTAATATGTTTACATGAAAACAAAAAGAGGCAGTGGTGTTTGATATCGTATTTCGTCGTATTGTAATACAGTGTAGATAACTTAGGCGAGTTGACTGACGTTATCAAGTACGCTGCTGTTCCATTTGCAGAATTACCGGACTTGTGTCCTCCCGTCCTCGGGAGTTCGCACACTCCTGAGTCGAACTTGCGAAGTCCGAACTTTGCGTACTTGGTATTGAGAAACGGCCTTGCAGTCTTTGCACTTGACCACTTGACTACTTAAAGGATTAGTTCACTTTCAAATTAAAATTTCCTTATAATTTACTCACCCCCATGTCATCCAAGATGTTTATGTATTTCTTTCTTCAGTCGAAAAGAAATTAAGGTTTTTGATGAAAACATTCCAGGATTTTTATCCATATAGTTAGTTTCAATGGACTCCAAACGGTTGAAGATCAAAATTACACTTTTAGTGCAGCTTTAAAGGGCTATAAACGATACCAGACGATGAATAAGGGTCTTATCTAACGAAACGGTCGGTCATTTAAAAAAAAAAAAATGTATATGCTTTATAAAAACACACAAAAGATCTGAAGCAAAGGCACAGAAATCAAGAATCAGAAATGTATAGCTCTGTATAGCTCTGTTTGAAATTACAACTGTTGGGGAATTACAGTTAAAACCCAAGGACCAGGTACGATGAACAAAGACCAGGAGTCAGAGATGCGATTAAATAAAGAAAAATTTACTGAAGAAAATAGTTTGCAGTTTCTTCCGCAGAAGACAGCTTCAACACTCACGATGGAGTTCGTAGGCCGCTCTCCTGTACAATTCATAAACACTGGCAATTATATCCTAAGAGAGGATGCTAATTGCGTCAATACATAAGTCAGCAACGTTCTGATTGGTTCTAAAACTAGATAAACTTAGACAGTTTCCACATATGGACGTAAACACTTCAAGCATATCTTCAAATGATTATTGTAGGCATCAGCAAATGAAGAAGAAGACACCTCAGCTCAGGTCAAGATGGCGGCAGGAGGCAGTCTTCTCATCTGACACAGAGAACAGATGCCGACACACACACATACACACAAAACCCTTATCTACATCTCAAGGTTTTCTAACTTCTAGCCAGCATCTTATCAGTATGGTTGGTTACAAACACACTATGCAGCCATCAATCTTGGAGAATAGAAATACAGGATAGAACAGGATTTTTAAAATCTGTTATTCAACATCTAAGAGTCACAGTTCTTTCTGTTACTCGCAGCTCACGTAGATGGTAGGTCATCCTGACCCCTTAGCCTGGCCTTGTGACCCTAGGAAAGAATACACTCAACATGTGTTCGCACCTTTTACTCTTAATTCTTAAAAAAAAAAAAAATGCACTGCACTTTTCAATCTATACTAACATAGATGGCTTTACTTCTTAAATCAATCAACAAACAATCTGGGAGGTTAAATACTGATCAATAACTTGATTAATAATCACACAAGAAATATGAATAAAATAATATCAGAAGGAAGGATATGGTCAGATCGGCTTCCACTACATCCTCTCCTTCACAACAATTAAAATAAACTACAACTTAAGATTTAAAAGATGTTTAATTAATTTCTGTAGTACTCACTGAGAGCCTTTGATGGCAGCATTCCTTCATCAGTCACTTTGCACCGGATCAACACACGTGTGTCTCATCTGTCCCTGTAACATCCAGACAAGATTCAGTCACCTCTGTGATTTATCTGCTCAATACTGCATTTACATGTTGAGGTAGTTGCTGATCTCTTAACTCACTTTTTATCCAACACAAATATTCCTCAGTTTATCAACAATACTAATGGACAAATGAAATGGATAACTTATGTTTAGTTGCTTTATGTAGGTGTGTTTATTTACATTATTTACATTCATCTAAAGCAGTGTTGACATCAGTGAATTTTGCATAACACAAATACTTCACTCACTCAGATGTCTGTTCATGATGTGATGTGCTCATATGCAATTCTTTTAGAATATTTTCCTGTCTCATATTAAATAGACACTTAGTAATCGTCTTTAAGATGTATGGTTTATGTAAATCCACTCTGGTGACGTACGTGTGCTACAGGAGCTCCCCTGTTCGCTTTACATAATAAAATGTGTTTTTACCGCAAAATCACAAATAAATTCTACTGTTTAGCGTTTACACCTTAAGCAATTCAACAGTTGCTTTCGAATGGCTTTCACGGTGCTTTGATGTAATACACTGACCATTCTGCGCAGCACCGCTTCAAGTTGAACACACCTTTTAAATGAATACTGAGGTTTCAAACGTACTTCTTTCCCCTACTATACAGTATAGTAGGTAAGTATAAGGACGCAACCTAAGTACACGTACGTCCGAATCTCGCGAGAATTAGTGCACTCGCCTACTAATTCTCGCCTACTCTTTTATGAATACTTATGATTCAAACATACTTATTCACTCGCCTACTGCTTTTTGCCTACTATATAGTAGGAAAGTATGCGATTTCGAACGCAGCGAATGTCTCTCTACCCCTGCGTCCCAATGTATAGTATGCACATTGGGACGCAGGCTAAGGCTCTGGGTAAACCCCGCTTACTTTGATTTGATTGGTCCTTTTTTACAAGACTGTGATGACGCGTTTCAACAGTCATCAGCATCGTAAATCCTCCAGTTTTTTTTATATCTAGATTTTTTTTTTTAAATGTATGCACATTTATAACACTATACTTTATATAATAAATTATTAAGTCAAGTCGTCATGTCACGTCAAACTCAAAAGGAAAATCTATCTATCTATCTATCTATCTATCTATCTATCTATCTATCTATCTATTAGCCTAATTTTGCATCAAATTACAAAATCACATGATTGTCATTAAAATCAAATAAATTGCTACTGATTTGGCATATTACAGTTCGGCCTGTAATAGACCAAATAAACATCTTACTAGGCAACACATATTTTCATTCTTTCTTGTCTCATTAAAAAAAAAGTAATCAGAATCGGCCATGAAAAATCAAGATAGGTCATCCCATTTAAGAATGTTTGAAATGAAGAAATTAAAACATAAATATTGTAATTTTACAATTTAATAAAATTATATTAAATATTGCAGTTACTAGGATGATACTAGTAAAATTCTCTAATTTAAACAGCTAGGTAGCAGCATAATGACATAATGTCAGTTTTTCTTGCAATACTCTTAATTATATAGTATAATTTGTTTTATGCCATAAAACTTAAAAATTGGGACCAGCCAAAATCTGGTCTATAGGGCACCAAAGTGGTCAGTAGATGTTACAGTAATACAGTACAGTTGTCACCTTAGAAAGTACACTTAAATTACTTAACTTGATCTTTCTGGTGCATTATCAACAGGTGTGGGGACAAGTTTATAAACTGAAACCACTGTAACCAGTGAAAAATAATGATTAGTGGATAAGTGATCATATGAAGCTACAGGTTAAATGGGTCATGAAATGAGAAATCAAATTTGCCTTGATCTTTTGGCATATAAGAGGTCTTTGTACCATTAAAACATCCTGCAAGTTTCATAGCTTAAATCGTCCTCCTCATTATAAACAAATCATTTATAATCAAGCTCCAAAAATGGCTAATTTTGGATCCGAGGTGCAAGATGACATCACCCAGGCACAAACATTTGCATAAACACTGCCTCCAGAGCAAGGCATTGACGTCTTCTAACCGCCCCATCCGCTAGCATTCAGTCGCTTAATGGCTGACACTTGATTATGCTGAATCACTGCTGCTATCCTGTCTACACTGGATACATTATATAGATGCGTGTTTGCTTTCTGACACAGTCCACGCGCCTGCGTTTGTCAATAGGACAAATTGAGTGAAAGAACATTCGCTTTGACGTGTTTGGTTTAAACAGCTCGTTCGCATCTTTGTACAGATATCAGAAGGATCCCAGTGTACCAGTGTACGGAACAAGCGGATAGTTTATTTTTAATGGCTTGTATCAGAGGATTGTTCAGAGTATTTTGTTTTGTAAATGAGGCAAAGTGTCATGGAGAGTTCACAAAGAAACATTTGTGACCTGTTCTAGCAAAATGAGTTATTTTTATTTTCATTATCCATTAAAAGACCTTCGAAAATGTATGATTTGTTGGAATCGGACAAAAAAGGACTTAGCTACACCAGTTAGAAGTCGACGAAGTCAGCAAAAAGTCAGTTCTGAGAAAACTCAAGTTGAGTTTTTCTGAAGGTTCCAAAGCAAAATCACCTACATTGCATCTTTTCCTCCAGTTCCTTTCTTAACATACTATATTAATAATCACAATATAGCCATTTTTATTTTATCTTTGTTATTAAAAATAAGAACAAATGCACAACAACAGTAGAACAATATAAGAAAGAAACAAACTTCTTTCATTTTACATCTAAAGCATTCAAGTAAGAAATACAAATAATCACTTCAGTGTGTTCATTACAAATAAACTGATTAATAAAACTACAAAAGCAGTTCAATCAAGAGCAGGGATCTTTTCTTTTATTGTTTGATTAATATTAATGAGACAAACTGTACTGCATGAATAATATAATGTTAAACACATCAGATGTTTTCCCCAACAGTTCCCCAAACGTTCACTTGAGACATAACAGATTATGTTTGTGTAAATACTGTAATTAAACTGCCTATATTGTGTGTCTATATTTATCGGGATCATGCGTTGGCAGAAGTGCCTTTATGTGCACGATTCATATATCAGTCAGCGGTAGTGCAAGAAGCGAGGAGAGAAAAAGGTACTCCTCTCAGAAAACGAACAAATAAAGATAATTTTAGATGTTAATTTACTATTTGGAGCACTTGGATTGCTAGACAAGGGCTTAATTAACTCATTTTTGTGAAAACCTGAAATTCAACCAAAATCGACATTTTTCACTTTTTTTTTGTCTGTGGCTCAAAATTAGCCTGTGTGCATTCCGACTCATTTTTTCAGCGCATCACATTTGTTGAAAGATGAAGTGGTACTAGATCTGACAGCAGCTGCATCACAAACTGTAAGTAAATGATTTCATAATGCTTTGTCTGGAAATTAGCATTTTTTTCCCCAATGTTGTCAAAACACTCACATGCAATAGCGATGGGGCCTTGATACTGTTTCTTAGGCAATGACGTTAGCCAATCATAACAGTGTCCGATTCCTGACAAACCTTAAAGGACCCGCCCCTTAAAACAGGTCGTTTTAGACAGAGGGTCAGAATGAGGGTTGAAAATAATAATTTTTCCACATAATTTTTTTTTTTTGTGCAAAAACTTTACTAACATAAGTAAACCTTAAAGAACATTAAAATAATACTAATAAAAAAAATCCATGTCATGACCTCTTTAAAAAAGACACGTACTACAATACTTCACAGACACAGACAGACACACAAATAACAATTTATTTTATTTTGTCAAGGCTCAGTCTTCTTTTTCTATCATTGTTTTTTCTTCTTCTCTTTTTACCACCAACTGAATATTTTCTTAATGCTCAAGTGTTGAGAGAGACCATTCTGTATGTCTTACTGAACCTGCTGTTTTCTCATCAGCAGGTTTTTCATTGACAGATCATTGACATATTCTTTTTACACTTCTTTGTTTTCTAAACTTCTCATCGTTTCAGCAGTAACCTTTTTCTCTACCAGTTTATAAAGGTGCAGAAGTTCAGCTGAGAGAAGATTGCTGATTTTGTCTCTCCTTTTATCATGTGCAGGTGGTGGAGTTATATTTGCTTCCTTCACTCCAAAAAAATAAAGGATCTTTATTTGCATTAATGTTTTAACATCCATGGAATTTTTCCTTTACACAAAAGGTTCTTTATAGTGGAAATAGGTTCTTAGATTATTCAAATGTACTTCACACTAAGTAAGAGTGGTTTTATTCACTGAAAGTTGTTTTGGTAACTAAGTGGTTCTTCTATGGCATTGCTGTGAAAATCCCCTTTTGGAACCTATGTGCTCCTTCCTGTCTGTACCTTCTGTTTTGTTGCTTGCATTTCTCTTTTTTCAACCTCTATTTTTTTCTGATGTGTGGCTCTTGTGCTGTCTCCATCCAAAATCAGGTTTTGATCTGATAGAGCTGCATATTCAGTCCACCTCTCTCTTTTTCATTCTCCTTTTCTTTTCTCAGATCCACCTCCTCTATAATTTCCACACTTTCTCGGCATGCTTTTCAGGATCTTCATCTTTAATCACTCTCTCCTTCTTTATCGTCTTGCCAAGGTGCCAAACAAATGATCAGCGGTTCGCATCTAATTTTTTCACCTTATCAGGTGGAGTTTGTTGTTCAGGTTCCTCAAACTCATCTAACAAAGGTTCTGCTACAGTGGAGAAAGATGGCCAAGTTTCCACCTCATCTTTGCCACTGTGATTGAAGAACTTTTCAATTTAGCAAGTGGAATTTGGTATTCCACTTAATATATATATATATGAATAGTTAAGTATATTTAGTGATAAGCATGCTGATACTTCACTTCTGTGATGACTGTCAAAAAATATATTACATTATTACTATTACCTGGTTGAAAAAAAAGATAGGCTAATCATGTTTGGAAATATGAGAGAGCACTTGTTTTGAGATAGATATAAGAAAAAAATACACTTTTTAGACAACTACAAGTTTCACGTGTCTGATTACTTTGTTAGGTAATGTTTATTTTTAATTTCCTCAAAAGAATACAAGATTTAAAACATAACTTATTATATGTATTATAAAAGATAATGAACTCAAAATAAGATTAAGAACCAATTAGGTTAAAGTACAAATACAAAACAGAGCTACCCAAAAACTGAGTGTGGGATATCTATGGGATCTAATCGATATTTAGAAAGAGTGGGATCTTCTTTTGCATTGCCATTAAAGCACAAATCACTGCAGCCCCTCCTGACAAGCCCAGCCAAAAAAATACACTGAAGGATGAAGGTTCTGGAATGGGCCGTGTCTTCATGGGTTTGGCCACACGATCCCATTGGGTAAGGATGGCCTGACGGGCACCTTTCCAGTGCCCCGGTCCACTCAGTCGAAACTGGTAGGGAGTACAGGGCCCGAAGAAAACCCTCAAACCAACAGCAGGGTCCCTCAGGAGCAGCCGAGCAATGTTGGGACGGACACCCACTTCCTCTGCTATTGCGTCTAGGTAAGGGATGTAGTCCACCTGCAGGGCAGCCAGCTTGGGACAGGGGTAACTGTGGAGAGATAGCAGATTAATTGTCAAAATAAAACCTATTTGAAATGATCATCCAGGTGAATAAATAATTACCTCTTTAAATACGCTTTTATGTCTCTCTCAATTATTTTATCCATTTTGTCAGCTGGAGGAAGATGGTTAAGTCCTTGAAGAACAGGAGAATTGATACATGAAAAAAAGTTTTCAAACCATAATCATACATAAATATGATTCATATCAGACTCCATATTTTTTGCTCCAGTAAATCTGACAATTACTTTTTTCATGACTTATTATGGTTGCTCATTACCTGCAATGACCCTGGTGGCCCAGCGTGCCTGTAGCTCTACAGCTGGAATGATTGACCCTTTGGTCTGCAGCAGGCCCATGATGGCCAGTGTTGGATGCTCAAGAGATGGAGGGAAGACTCTTCTGTAGAGTTTCATGTCTCCATCAGAACCAGAGTTTAAGGAGGCAGGGAGGAAGGGGAATTTATAATCATATCCTGTGCATAAGATCACTGCATCGATCTTGTCTTCTACAGTCCCATCATCAAAGACCACCGTCGAGCCTTGAAACTTCTGCACATTTGGTTTCATCACCAGTTCTCCTACCAGAATACGACCTGGGAGGTCATCGTTAATAATGGTACGCTGATCGAGGACCCTGGAATCACAAAACATGGGTAAAGGTCACTGTGAATCATGAGGTAATTTTTAAACTGTCAGGGCTTTACTTTAATCATCAACGATGAAAAGAGTTTGGTAAGAATCTTTGAGGATCATGTTTTGGGCCTTCACCTGTGAGCAGGCTGTAGTCCATACAGCTTGTGGTCGTGTCTCTGATTGAGGCTTCTCTCCCAAATCCAGTTGAGCAGAGCTCGAGGCAGGAGGCCGTAAATCAGATCTCGAACTCGTCTGACCATCGTCATATCTAGAGGAAGCCCTCTACCAACCATGCGACCTATGACCCAAGCACCTTTCCGGGTACTCAGGAAGGTCTAAAAGAATGGGGAATAGGAAGACCAAAGCAATTTGAGAAATGGAAACTGAATTAGTAGATAGACACGAGTGAATGTAAGCTTGTCAAAATAGGAGAATTTTAATGAGAAACAATAGAGTAACCACATATTCGGAAATGAGGGGGTAAAATGCAGTTAATAATCAGCCATATGGACACAGAGTTTGATGACATTGTGCATTAATTTAGCAGGGGTAGATCTAGAAACTCAAATTTGGCATGAAATGGAAATTGCAATAATTTTTGAATTGGATCGTTGCTGTTTGGTAATTACGGCAATCTCATGTGAGTGACAGGCTGTTGAATTGGAGAGGTTATTGTAGCTGTTGTTGTGAGGGGAAGTTATTTTGATACAATATTACAAGGGGATATGAATTAAAAAATAACTATTATGTGCACATAAATTATTTATAACAAACACTGCATTACATTAAAATGATTTCATTGGAAGTTTAATGTACATTATATACATACATACTATTTAATGTATAGTTATATTACTATATTTTGCTATTTCCCCCCCCCCATATTTTTAACCATTTACAATTATTCATAAAAAATAAAAATAAAAAATTGAAAAAAGGTAGAAAAGGCAAATATCTATTGTATTATGAGAATGAATTTTATATTTTTTCTTATTAGATAGCTAGCTAGTATGCTAAATTAATTAGTCATATACTTATTTTAGTATTATGTTAATATATGCTAATTCTGAAATTAAATGGATTAATAGTGTCGACAGTAAGTGGTTACATATTGTACCTTGGAATTCTACCATAATCCATTACTTCTGAAAAGTATTTATTTATTTGGCTATTGGAAGTTTGCAATTTTATTTCATATTTAATTATTTAATTTGAAAATAATCAGTTGGGTCCCGTCACACCATCACTCTGTTTGGACTTTGTTCATTGACCTAGTTTCTGTCTCCCCTTGATTGCCTTAGTTAGTTCACCTGTGTTTTGTTAATTTAGTCATTATCCTCATTTGGTCTGGTATTTTAGTTCCTGTCTGTTCAGTTTGAGTTTGAGGGTTATTTTTTGTATCTTTCGTTCTGCTGTTTGTGGAATAAATGCCATATTTGGATTTATATTCTTCTTTGTGCTCCTTTACCTTCATCTCACAGCAGCGCGACAGGTCCTAACAATGACACCTATCATTCAGTTGCTATTTGTCTGTTAGTGAGATTGTGACTTGGCCACAAAAGAGAGAAATAGTGTTCATTTCAGATATTCAAATCATTTCAAACATTTCTAATAATGTGGTGAATATTTTTTATGGTTATTTATATTTGTATACTTTTTTGAGTTGTAATATCAAGTTCAAGTTCAAGTTGAGCTTTATTGTCATTCTGCTACATGTGTGGACATGTAGTGGAACGAAATGTCGTGTCTCGCAGGACCACGGTGCTACATACCAGTTAAACAAAATAAACATACAACAATGCAAGTATAAGAAAAACAATAGAGATATACAACAGTTAACCATCTGACTATACATATACTATAATGTATTTTACTGTATTTTGATCAAATAAATTCAATCTTCTTTCAAATAAATAAATATAAAGCCTTAATTATTTTAAACTTTTAACCACCAGTGTGTATATAAAATAGGCTAATGCATGTGAATTAATAAGCAAATTATATTTTTATTAGGCCTATAATATAAATCACTTTCCTATGCACAGCACTCGAAAGCAAAAGTCTTCAGATTTACAATGTTCTAGAGTAAGATTGAGAATGTTTTTATAGATTTTTAAACGTTTTCACGGAAAATCACGGAAGAAAGAGATACATTAACTCTTATCTCATGTCTGCTGAAAACTGCTATGTTATGTAGCCTACATTGGGATGAGTAACGTGCATGGCATTATTTTATATTTAATTTTTTTTATCGTAAATGGTTGGCAAATATTGCTGAATTGTCTCGTTATGTTTAGCTGCTTACATCTTACCTCAGCTCGCATTCAAGTCGCGCAACGCTGCACTGAGCCGGAGCACACTAAATTAATTAGAATTTTTTGATAGCGGGCCGCGCGGCCCGGGCCGTTCGTCTGGGCTGATGGAAGGATATACGTACATTTACTACAATCTATTATATATATATATATATATATATACACATTATATATATATTATACATATTACGCAAAGGGCCGGCCCACATTATAGAGCGGCCCACCGGGAAAACTCCCGGTGCTCCCGATGGCCAGTCCGGCACTGTATCTGGCCAATGACTGGAGGATTACCTGAATTGGGGGGTTGAGGCCTATTTTTCAGTGAACAAGAACGTTTTCTCTGTCTCGGATCATTTGTGGATTATTTTTTCCCTTTTTCCTGGAGCATTGCAGGTGGGATCCAGGAATCCCTGAGAAGATAACCTTTTACTACTTTTTCCTTTTTGCTGGGATTGTTTTTTTGGACTGCTTCTTTGTTGTGGACTCTAATGGATGGTGTTTGGATATCTGTGCCTTTATAGGACTCATGGACTCATATCAGCATTTGCCTTTTGGACTCAATTTACTTATTTACCTTCCAATGTACTGTTCATTGTGCTGTAGGGTTGAACAATGTTTGTCTGAAGTTTATGTTTATTAATACATGCATTGAATCCCTGACAGTCTTATGTTTTGCACATGCTTTATTGAATTGATGGTTGGTATTTTACCCAAAAAAGAATCCTTTGGTAACAACAAGACTTAAAGTAAGATAAGTTTAAATTGTTACAAGATGCATCCCTCTTCATTTCTCCATATGATTTTGACCCTGCTGAGAACTAAAAAAAATCTGTACTAAAATATCAGACTTACATATTTGATATTACACTATTAAATCTTGCTTGCCTTCTCACATGCTCTGCTGAGCTCCACGGCAATGTCTCCACCAGAATTCCCAATCCCAATGACAACAACTCTCTTCCCAAGGTAAGGATCAGGGTCCTTATATTCCCAGCTGTGAACTATTGCCCCTGGGAATGTGTCAATACCTGCAGAACATAAAATTACAGTAAAAGTTATATAATATACTGATGTTTCCATATACATATTAAATCCATTATACAGAGCCATGCAGGGAATTAGTATTACACACAGTGCTGAATGCTCTGCAGTCTGTGTATATGATGACAGAGTGCGGTAATATCAGGTGAGCACCTGGGAAGTCTGAGAGGGGTTTGATTGGTTGTGTGTAGTGTCCTGCACACACTAGCACACCGTCAAACACATGTGTCTCCTCTTGTCCATCTCTGTCCACGGTCACCACCTCCCACTGACCAGAGTCAGAGAAATCAGGCCTTTGTCTCACACTGCGAACTGTGGTCTGAAATACACCCAACCACACAGAGACTGACTGCTACCTGTCATCTTTACACAGAGAATGCTGTTTCAAACACTCAAAAAATATGATGGGTCCTAAAAACACACACAATTATCTGAGAATAATTTTCCCAAGCAAGATGTGTTCCTGGAACATCACTGTTGTCTAATAGTCCTAATCTCAAACTGTAAAATCTGATTGGTTGAAAGGTATGTTTGCCAGGACCAACGAGGATGTAATCTTGGAATATTTCCTACTACTGTATGTGAAATCTCAGCAGATGTGGTGTCTTGGTGTTTATTACCTGAAAGTGAATGTGTTTGAGCAGGTTGAAGTGCTCAGCATAGAGTTTGAAGTACTGCACGGTCACAGAGTTGTGCATGAAGTTGGGGTAATGATCCGGCACAGGGAAATCACTGTAGCACATCATCTCTTTAGAGGTGTTCACTATGACAGAACGATAAATGCTGCAACAGTCTGCCTCAGGTTTTTCCTGTGAATAAACAGGGGGATACGGTTAATGACTTTGAATGGATTAGCTTTGTAAAGTTTTGTTTAAAGTCTGTAATATTCTTTATTGTTAAAATACTCTCTCTTATCCCATCATAATATGCAGCAAAAACAATAAGTAAGCCATTTGAAGGATTATTGTCCCCAAGTGTGAGTTTGGAGGCAGGGCTATGTGTTTTTTGACCAATAGTTGGCGAGAGTGTTAAAGACAATAATAATAATAATAGTAATAATAATAATAATAATAATACATTAATTTATTTGCAAGTTAAACAGGTCAGAACAAAAAATATTTAGAAAAAACTTAAAACTAAAAAGAAATTACCATAAAAAGAAGGTGGTGCAACAATAATTACATATATTATTAAATTTACACTGTACTTTAATTCTGATCAAAAGTGACGAGTTATAATTTTAAAAAAGATTTATCTTTTAAATAAATGCTAGTCTTTTGAACTTTCTATTCATCAAATCAATCATGGAAAAAAAAGGTACCAGGGTTTCCACAAAAATATCAGTATGACACTGAAGAGTAGAGTAATGGCTGCTGAAAATTCAGCTTTTCCTTCACAATAAATTACATTTTAACATATTAAAATATATTAGAAAACTGTTATTTTAAATTGTCATAACATCTCACAATATTACTACTTTTTACTGTATTTTTGATCTAATAAATGCAGCCTTGGTGAGCACAAGAGACTTCTTTCAAAAACATTATCTACCCCAAACTTTTGAATGTTATTTTATTAAAATGTTATTGTATAAATTATTAAGGCATGGGCTTCTGGCACCTGATCTTGTGTTGCTTAGATTACAGTGTGCTAAAAATCATTCTTGTCAATTATCATTATATTAGTCATTTTCCAATTCATTTTGGTACCATGGATGGCACAGAAATGACACACTTCACCTTTATTTTTCAGCTGTTCAAATTTCAAACATTAAATGTTTAAAATGGAATTCATTTTCAACCTTAAACCTCCAGAGTCCTCCAATATCATCACTGCTCTCAAAGCACACAGGCTCCAGCCCTTCATCCAAGCAGCATTTGATGGAGGTCAGTCCAGAGCTGCCTGCTCCAATCACAGCCACACGCTTAACCATGCTGCGAGTCTGCATATAGGAGACATGGAACGATCTCTTGAAGAAAACAAATGGTGATAATGCACACGTTTATGAAAAACAATATGATGTTACACTAGTGTCTCCTCAGTTGTGCACCTTTGATGAGGTATTCCAGGAATCATTCACAATGTTTGGCATGGATGTACAGCATTTATTTGTTAATCATTAAAACACACACACACACATGCAAGACAGACACCAGTCTAAACATATGCTGAAAGCTTGACACTTATGACACATATATAAATCTTACCTTTAAACTGAAGATGGTATCAAGCCCTCAGCATTCAAAAATGCCAAAATGATGTTTTTCTGTTCCTAATAGTTAGAGCAGCTTTCCATGGCAACTGTCTCATTGAAATCAGCCTGTTATGTAAGCAATTGAGCGTCTCAAAGAAGAGGGTGGTCTCAGCTGCCACTAGTTTAAGGAGGATCAAACCGGAATGAAAATTTAAGGGGAAAAACAGCATAGGTTAAGAATGATCAAGCATTATCACAGACATGCAAGTCTTTATCTTTGGGGTTTGTCATAAATCTTATCAGAAAACCAAAGATGAGTCCATTGGTTTTTCGCAATAGTCTAAAACCTGTAGTTAATAATAAAACAAACATTTTATTTGCAGAGGTCGCCTATATTAAAATTACATAAAAAATGCATATGTTTTGTCTTTGGGCAATAACGACACACATCACATGTTTGTTTGTTCATAAGCTGAAAGCCCATGAAGAATAGGGTGAAAGAGCTTTAGAGGGTGGGGTGATATATGTCCCAGGGTTAACCCTTTACTTCAGTCATACGACTGAAGAAACAAATCAGTGAATATCAGATGTGTGCCAACTGACTAGATTTTTTATTTTATTTATTTTTCAATAATGGGAACACTTCAATTCAGATATTATAGCCCTACAAAATGAGACACTATAAACCAAGATCACATCTACCCTTCTAAATGACTGAAAACCTGAAAGTTGTGGAAAGGATAAATAGATGTGTACATTACTGAAAAGAATTGTGTACTGAAAAGAATGGAAAACATCACTTATTGGAGAACATTATGTTATGTTAGTATTTAACTATGTAACGAAGGAAGTTGCCTCAGTTTTCTCTCTGAGAGTCTCTGTGTGGTAAGAGAAGAAATAATAATAAAATTCAATTTCATCATCATCAAAATCACTGTGGTTTGTTTAATTTCATGAGAAATGTATGTGAAATTGTAAAGGGATAGTTCATCATTTATTTACTCTCATGTTGCTCCAAAACTGTATGATTTTCTTTTGTTTCTACTGAACATAAATGAAGTGTGTTTTTGTTGCGAAACATCAGACTGAGAGGGATCCATTTGCAGCTCTTTATTATAAGAATAGTCAGGCAGAACAGGGTAGATCACCAGCAATAGAATC
>JAFVLL020018719.1:0-31556 GCA_021397915.2 Tor tambroides | reverse complement strand
CTGTGTTCATCTTGTTCAGATTTTCCACATGTAATCTCACTGCACAGTCTTGTGGGAGTTTGTCATCAGTTTTACAATCCTCAAACTCTGTCCTGAGTGAACTGGACATGAGTAACAATGACCTGCAGGATTCTGGAGTGAAGCTTCTTTCTGATGGACTGAAGAGTCCAAACTCTAAACTGGAGAGATTGAGGTAAATGTTTTTCCATAAATTAATTAACAAAATGCTACCACAATAAATGGCCATTGAATTTTGTCAACAAATGTTGTATCTGCTTTCAATGGAGTGCCAGAAGAAGAGACAAAAACATTTGCAGTCATTTGTTTTCATGTTTATACAGTTGTCTGTAGATGTGGATTATATTGAGATTGAAATAGAAAAATGGTCTGAAATAATTACTGAACAAACTGCAAAACTTCTGCATTTTCAAAAATAACTTCTGACAGCACTGCACAGGCACTATCTAGCACATTTATCACTATCTTGCACAGCACTGCAGTTCAGTTTGCAGTAAATGCTGGTCACATGAACTCATCTCTGCCAGCCCTGTGAGTTTGGGCCACTTATGACATGGATTTAAAAATATATTTACAAATAATATTTTTATTTTTAAAATATGTACACATTCACTCTTAACCCTCTGGGGTCTGAGGGTGTTTTGGGGGCCTGTAGAAGTTTTGACATTCCCTGACATTTGTGCTTTTTTCAGTTGCTTATAAACATATAAATGGCTAAAGTCTAATAACACTGTAATCAGCACAAACTGGGCTACAATAATATGTGAGCAGCATGTATGTACATGATTGTGTTTTTGAGAAAGCAACGTTTATGCGTGGTTAGTGAAAAACTAAAATTTTGAAGTCACTGAAATAAGGCCATAAAACATACAGAACATTTGTTCACAAGACTTTTGAGAACTGGATCTTGTAGCCTAGAGTTTTTGCTTCAAAATGATGTGAAAATCATCTTGTTTACTCGCTCACAGAAAACAATATATTGATTTAAATTTTCTAAGACACTTTTTGTTTCAAAAGGGCATATGTGAGGAGGCGTGAATGATTATGAATAATAGTGTGATTAACACCCGAGAAGACAAAGGCACACATAGTGTGATTAACACCCGAGAAGACAAAGGCCCACATAATGAGCTTTTCAGTCAGGTGTGTGACTGAGAGGGAAGTGCTACAAGAAAGAATGTGAGGACAAAATAGATTTATATATTTTTTGTTTGTAGTTTATTTAGAATATTGTCACAACTTCCAAGGAAAGGGGCACGGAGACGTAGGAGTGAACTAAAAAAAAAAAAAAAAACAGTCTTTTAATAAACAACCAAAGGGAATACAGGGCAGGCAGGAACACAACACGGAGACGAGAAGACATATAACACCAGACGCTGGAAACTAAACTGAACAGAGCTTAAGTATAGAACTAAACGAGGGAATTAATGAGGAACGCCTGAAATCAATGAACACCCTAGGAGCAGCAACAGAAAGATAACCAAATATGGGCATGACACACACGAGGGAAAACTAGGTCAAGGAGCACATTGGGAGGAAAACAAAGACAAAACAGGTCCCTAATCCTCACATTTCACCCCCCTCTGGAAGGCACATCCTCACGCCACATAATATTGCGGGGTGGGCGCCTTGGAGGCCCCTCAGGACAGGATGGTACGCGACAGGAAGCCTCCAAGGCGGATCCGGGCACCATGGCAAAGCAGGCAGCTCAGGGGGCCATGACGGAGCAGCCAGCTCGGGGAGCCATGCCGGAGCAGACAGTTCAGGAGGCCATGGCGGGGCGGCCTCCGTGGCCTTAGCCTCAGCACTAGGCCCGGCCACTACGGCCGGGGACGTATAGCGCCCCCCCCCCAAAAAATTTTTTTGGGGAGGACTCCGGGCCCCCTGGCTGACAACAGGCACTGGGCTGGGCTCAGGAGTCCCCTCTGGGCTGCCCTCAGGAACGGACGCCCCCTCCTGTCTGGACTTGGGGACACAATCCCTCTCGGGGCTGGACTCAGAAACAGAAGCCCTCTCTGGGCTGGATGTGGGAACCACAGACTTCTCAGGGCTTGATGTGAGGGCAGGAGCCCTCTTTGGGCTAGACTCGGCCCTCCCTTGGCCATACGTGGGAACCGCAGCCGTCTCTGGGCTGGACGTGGGAAGAGGAGCCCTCTCTGGGCTTGAAGTGGGAACAGGAGCTCTCTCTGGGCTGGACTGGGGAACAGGATCCCTTTCTGGGCTGGGCATAGGAGCCATCTCTTGACTCTGGTCAGGGGCTGAGAGTGCAGAGGCCAGCGGGCTTGAATGCGGAGCGGCTGGCATTTCTGGACAAGGGATTGGGATGGATCTTGGGGCTGGAGATAGAGGGAGTGACGTGGATTTTAGAGCGCTGTTCGAAGTCCATTTACGGACACGGTGGAGGACAGGAGGAGATGGGTGGTCACAGCCATTGGCCAGGCATGTGGAGGGTCCCGGCGTGGGGTGAGCTGGTGAGGCCCTGTAGTTTTCAGGAGGGGCTGGATGAGGATAGCACTTAACAACTTCTACCTCTAATTCGGAACCATTTAAATAGAGAACAAGATTAATCAGCACGATCAAGGGAAAATCACACGTGGGGAGATAGCGACAGCGAATAACATCATCATCCAGCCCCAGCTGAAAACAGGCACCGAGTGCGGCATCGAGCCAGCTCATCCGGTTAGAGGGCTCAAGGAATTCCTCCACATACCTCTCCAAAGGCTGGCCACCCTGCCGGAGGCACCACAGCCGATCCTCAGCCTCTGTCATCTTTGTACGGTCCAGTGTTCTGTCACAACTTCCATTGAGAGAGGAAAAACTGCAGTAGATTGACTATTAGATACCCTATTTTACTGTCATGAGCAAATATTGTAGAAAAATTCCACACTAAATAATGACTAAACACGACTCATTAACCTGTTAACACGCACCAGGGCGATCTTGCACCGAACGCTCTTTGTTTGCACATGTCATTGTTTAGGAATAAAATAAATGAAACGGGACAAAGTTAATCTTGACCAAACTATATATCATTCTGAAGGTCTAAGCCTCAAGCATCGATGATAGATCGCTGTTTTTCGATTGAAAGCTTATAAGGAATGTATTTGCTAAATTTGTGTAAGCAGTACACATCAAAACATGCAGAATAAAAAAGCAGTACATACCATTATCATTGTAATAACGAGTCACAAACGCGTCCACTGCTGAAATCCCGGTTTAGTTAGAGAGGTAACGGTCCACAGAACAACATCTCATCCAGCACTTTTAGTCCAACGAAACAATAACGTTGTAATATGGATCGATATTCCTTTGTTTACGTTTCATTTCTTCGGGAGTTATTGTTTGTGTCCGTTATGGAATAAATTACGCTCAAAAACAGCATCTTTGCGTGCTACAAAACCGTGTTGTTTTTTTACCACAGTGTCACAAACAGAATGAGATCATCCAAAAAAAAAAAAAGTCACAGATCCGTGGAATATTGTTTATTTGAATTCTCACGCTCTCTCGTGACAGTGCGTGACGCACACTGTGACGCTCCTGTCATCTGACGGGGGCGTAACTTAGCGATCGCCTTTTTGCACAAATAATTCTTTCTTTTCAACATTTATCATATGTGTGTGTGTGTGTCTTGTGTAGAACGTGGCTGTATTACCATCTCTATGAACGCACATCAGCGTGTAATTACCGACTTTATGACGGCTATCAGAATGCTGTCAATGACCAGCTATTATTGATGATATGTATGATTATCATCTCTGTGGACTCACATCAGCCTATGATTACTGACTGCAATCAGTGTGAATGTCTGGCAATATCAGTTTATCTCTGGCAGTCAGAGCAATACTACACACAAAGCAAATTCTTCTATTTTCTTTTTTTTTTGTTCTTTTTTATTACTCAAATTATTCTTATTGTATTTTTAGTGCTCAAATAAATCACTTATATGATGTCTAAAATTCTGTCTGTTATTTTATAATTGAAAAACTATGTATAATGACTAAAATAGTTTGTGGAATTCTTCAGTACATTTGGTGGTAATTTTCATCAAACGGGGGGTGGGGGGACTAGAAATATTCTCAGAAAAATGATTGCAGGAATCTCATTTTTCATGGTTTCTTCTTCAAATTTGGAATATAAACTCATTAGACATGTGACTTTCAACCCATTACTTTTCTGGATTGCTCCAGGACTTATTTCATGTATTTGTTTATGAAATAAAAAAAAACAATCAGTGTCGTAAAACATTTTCAAGGTACTTCAGTGTCTATAACTTTTTATTTTTTTGAGCATTATCAGCACATTATTGTCAGGAGGCCCAAAATGGGGGGTGCAGGTTAACAGGTTAATACATGTTAACCAGGAGTCACTCTCATTTATAATTGCGACGTCGTCTGCTAAAATCCACATCCATCTAATGTTACACTAAAGAATGGCTATACGGTGGTTTTGGCTATATTAATTTTTTGTCTCATGCAGTGCACTGCCTGCGTCTGAGTAACAAACTAAAAAAAACAAACAAACAAAAAAGTCCATAATATTAACAGACGAACTATGCTCGTATTTATAATTGCAAACAGTCAGTTAGTGACAGGTGCTTGGAAATGCTGTTTTGTACTGATTTACTGCCAAGTCTGCTGCGGTACGGCCAGCTGAATGTACTGCTTCTCTGCTGCTCACTGCACAGAACAGATGCCAAGAGAGGCGACACTGCGCCGGGAGAGTCAGATCTCCCGCTCGCGGGGCAGCACTGGTGACATCTTCCAACTGAACCATAGCTAAGGTTTATCCAAAAAAGTCGCTAGGTTTGTCAGTTTGTATATTCTATGGAAAAAGCCGCGGGCAAGTTCTTATGTGTCATCACATTCTACTAGTTCTACAGCTTCAGTTTCAGAATTTTCACGCTTAGTAACACATACAGCTGTGTCCTCGCCACAATGCAATAGTGAAAAGAGACCCCTCTCAAACAGTGTCGCGTTCTGAACGTTATTTAAATGACACCGGTATTGCGGTATTTTAAAAATTCATATCATAAAAAAAATAAACACCGGTATTCGGTATGAACCGGTATACCGCCCGGCACTACATGCTGTTTACATAAATAAACTACATTATTAACATTATTGTGATGGTAACTGATACTAGTACTAATTTATAGAAAAAAGAACACAATTACCACATAGCACACATATTTTACCATACAAGTAAATAAATCAAATTAACTATTTCATAATAATTTTTATTTTCTAAATATGCATGCATTCACGCTTAATCTCATTCCTAATATGCTGAAGACAGCTCAGTTAATGTTTCTTTTCACATCACATTCTATTACAAATCACATGAATCATGTAAATGATAGTTTAAATTCAAAATGGCAAAATTTGAAAAATTTGAAAAAGTAGTGTAGTTTGTATTACAGGATCACTGCTGGTCTTTTAATATTTCTATCATAAAGCAGTCAGATGTTAGATGTTGCACTGTTTCACTCTTATAACCAAACTTATAACTTCATGAATTCATGTTCAGACGTTCATGTTTAGTGAACTGTTAAATCCACCTTCTTTGATTTGATTGGCCTTCATTTTGACATTAAAGATATCATCTAATATAGAATTTGTTTAGTTAAATTAATAGAGTGTTAATAGAGCACTTCAGTTTGCAGACGATCATCTTTAGCTCAGTGCACGCAGCTCAAACAGCAGCGCACAACATTATTAACTATAATTGGGAATGTCATATACATAACTGTATAAAGAGAACATTACCGTTATAAAAAGTTGTGAATTCCTTGGGTTTATTTGCAGTGTTGCAGTGCGTTGTTCAGGAAGAGCCAACGCATGCACAATAGGAGTTACACATTCTGCGTATAGCACGTAACTTGTTCAAGATCATTTGTGCATATTTTTGTGCATATATAAGTTATACTATTATGTTTAGGTTGTATAAATATCTGATTCTCATATAGCATAATTAACCTACTAACATACTAGGACTTCAGTTTACTGGTGTTCATTCAGCTCTTCAGCTACAGAGCACACAGCTTAAACAGCAATGCTGCTATTTGAAACGGTGGTATTCATTTAAGATACTTTTATTTTCCCAAAATCATTGATACATTATTAATTTTGACCACAACTTTTATTTCTATGTTATGATTTTCATCAAAAATATGGTTCAATTAAAATAATTTTATCATTGTCAATGCAGAGGCTATTCCATTGAATTTATCCATGGCACATAATTTATTCTTTGCACATAAGTAAGGTTACACTTTATTTTAAGGTGTCTTGTTACACGTTACATGTACGCACTATTATAATAACAATTAATTATGCATAATTACATGTAAGTAACCCTAAGCCAAACCCTAACCCTACCCGACCCATATAGTAAGTACATTACTAAGTACATTACTACATTACAAGTTAATTAATATTACTCAGTACTTAAATGTATAATGACACTGTAATAAGGACACCTTAAAATAAAGTGTAACTGTTTGATTTATGTTGAAGCATTTCTTTTAAAGGCTTATAATGGTAAGACTTTGTAATCAGGTTCTCAAAAATGACATAAAAATTTGGTTTTAGATTTTCATTTTATTTGAATATGTTATTAAAAGTTAAAATGTTTTCATGTATATGAGATTAAAAATAAATAAATGAAAAAAAATCTAAAGTGGTGATTTGGGCCCCTAGCGACCTGGAGGGCCTATATGCCTGGCATACTCTGCACCCCCATAACAGCATAACCCCCTGACAGCAGCCTTCCCCTGGATTAAAAACTACTGGACAAAGAACATTTTCTTTCACTGCCCCAAGGTCATGGAATAGATTGCCTATTACAATTAGGCAGAGGCATCATGCCCATTCAAAGTGGCATGTGCCCCCTCAGATTTCTGAGCCAAGTGGATTTTGAATGTAGCCTCCAAAAGACAAAAAATAGCCGAATAATATTTTTTATATTTGATACGATCACACCGGTGTGATTAGATCATTCAGTGCGGCACAGCATCAGCTGCTAAATTCAAATCTGCGTTCGCTGGCTGGCGCTGAGCCAGAGACAGACGCATTTGTACAGCGCTGCATTATAACCAATCACACACGATTCTGTTGAGCTTATGAATGCAATGACCAATCAGAGGTGTTCAGATGAGTCATCGCTGAAACACGCTGTCTTGTTCACTTGCTCGCTGACTAATTATCTGGCGAATTCTCTCATCAGAAACAACAAAGTGCAGATGTGCGTACGAATGTAAGTTAAGATATTCATTTCACAGTGTAAACAGCTTCAGTGATTTTAATGGGAGTTTTTGAGAGTGCTTGAGCTTTGGCTAGACTGAATGAAAATGTTCTTTGCTCTCTGTAAAATGAAAGTGTTATAATTAGTAACTTATAATATTGTTAGTAAATTCACATTTAAATACAAAGTCAGTCGTATTAAAAATATTTTATGGCATGACACCCATATCTTTTACCTAAATAAAAAGTTGGGTTTTCATGTGTAGGCTAGTTAATAGATTACACTATTTGTCTACTTTGCCCATCACCATTTATTGATCAAATAACAATCTATAAAGGTGCAAAACGCATTTACTTACACATATTTGAGAATCGAGATATTTCTGGAAATATTTCGAATAAAAAGGGAAAAAAACAAACAAAACATAAGCCTACATCAGTTATACTGCTATGGCTGCTGTGTGTCACATGACATGCATGACGACCCTGCAATTAGGTATACCCCTACTTTAAGCTATTTTATTTTATTATTATTGAATAATTAATGCATTTGGTTCATTTTATGTATTGTTTTAAGTTGTACTAATGTGTTTTGTACTAACCAGGTGTACTAATTAAAATATATATATATATATATATATATATATATATATATATAATTTTACTTTTTACTCGTATAGTTTTAGTTTTTAGTTTATGGTTTTAGTTTTATTACACTGCACTGATTGTACTGTATGCACTTTTGGTGTTAAAAAGGTGCTTTATAAATAAAATGTATTGTTATTTCTGCTCTCAGTCTTCGCCTGCATCTTTTCTGATGGCCTTTCATTTTCTTTCTCTTTTTTTTGTCTCAACATCTCAGTTCTGTTTCCTTATTTTGCAAATACTCAGGGGCTCAGCATGCCTACATTGTCTGTAAAGTAGATTTGTGCTGAATGTTTCATTCATCATTAAGCGTAACTGTTCAATAAACTAAGGAAAATATAAATTAATCATTAATGAAAAATCTCTGAAACTGGGAAAAGTAGATCATTGTGTCATTTTGGCACAAATCTCTCGTGTGGGTGGGGGTAACAGCAGATTAGATTAGAAGATTAGAAGTTTTGTTTTTAAATCTTATCTTTATATTCTTTCTTTCACTACTTTGTTGACATAAGATTTCAGAAGCAGTGTTGTGCCACTATTGTTTGTGTGAGAGATCTAACGCTTTACTTTTGCATTTAAATGCAAGATATATAATGTCCATTGATTTGGGGGAATATTTGTTTCTTCTTGATAATGCTAAATGAGCACAAAATGATCTTTTTGTGACCAATTATTGTTACTGAACAATCAGTGCAATATAAAAAGGAACAACAAACAAACTGTGATGTGGATTGTTGTTGTTGTATGTTTTTGTAGGTTGTCTGGCTGTATGGTGACAAAGACAGGCTGTCATTATGTGTCTTCAGCTCTGAGTTCAAACCCCTCACACCTGAGAGAGCTGGATCTGAGCTACAATCACCCAGGAGATTCAGGAGTCAAGCTGCTCTCTGAAAAACTGGAGGATCCAAACTGCTCACTGAACAAACTCAAGTATGTCAAGCAGGAGTTTTTGGATTTTATTGTTTAAACTTGTCAGTGTCTCTGTATATCTATATGAGTCTAGGAGTTTCTTACGGAAGTTCTAAGCGGCCATACATTATTATCATTTTTTTCTTTCTTGTTTTCTCGTGATCACGACTTGATTTTCTCGTGATCTCGACATAACAAAAGTTCAATCATGACAACTCTCGGAAGATTTTAGTATGGTAATGGTTATGATAGTCTTAATGTATTTGGTCTTGGCAGAATAGATCCGCTACGCTGCTGCTGGTTATTGCTGTAGTTGTAGATTATTGCTGCTGTTGCTGCAAACAAGTACGGGAACTTGCTACTGCTAATCCATATGGTGATACAGGGCTGCGAGTATTTAAGACATACTGCTACTGCACAAATAGCATATAAAATAACCCGTAGCAGTCGGCGCCAATAGCCTCGTGGTTAGTGCACCGACACATAGCGCAACTGTGCTCACGGCGACCCGAGTTCGATTCCCGTCTCGAGGTCCTTTGCCGATCCAGCCCCCTCTCTCCACCCAATGCTTTCCTGTCTGCTCTCTACTACTGTCCTATCTAATAAAGGCATAAAAAGCCCAAAAATATAACTTAAAAAATAAATAAATAACCCATAGCAGATCTATACAGGTGGAGCTGGGAAAGGTGGTGGGTTTCAGAGGAACTCTGAAAGCGCGCTGCAAAGTGAATGCTAACCAGCCATTTAAATGTAAAGTAGCAAGCTCATTGGCCGCGTATGCAACATGAACCAATCAGCTTGTGCCAAGTCGTTTAACACTGTGAATATCATCAGTTAAGTTAATACCTGTCAGCCTGCACCATCTAGAGTTTCATGACTGAACTATACATTTTTCTCGTGATCACGACTTAATTTTCTCGACATAACACAAGTTGTTTTCTCGTTATCACAACTTCATTTTCTCGTGATCTAGACATTAAAAAAGTTTTCTCATGATGAGGACATAACGAGTTGTTTTCTCATGATCTCGACATAACAACTTATGTTGAGATCAGGAGAAAAAAACTTTTATGTCGAGAAAATTAAGTCGTGATGACGAGAAAACAACTTTTGTTTTCTCATTATCATGACTTGATTTTCTTGTATTTTCGACATAACAAAAGTGGTTCTTTTAACAATGATTGTTTGATTTTTAAAACACAATACATCGTGAGTCTACTGTTGTTATAGTAACGAACGCAACATTGACAGGGACACTCTAAAATGCTTAACCTGGCTTAATGCATTAATTGAGAGTTTTTTTAAAATACCAAACTCAGTATACACATTATTAGTAATTCATACTATGTACAGACAAGAAGATGAGCCCATAATAAGAACGCAATGCGTTTAATTCCACGTTAAGCGTTTTCCTCCCATAGAATACCGTAAGGACAGCACTTAACGTGGCTTAATGCGTTAAGGCAGTGTTTTAAAAGACCGAACTCAGTAAAGACATCATTAATAAAACATTTTATGTACAGACAAGCAAATGAGCCCATAATAAGAACGCAATGCGTTTAACGTGTTAAACGTTTTACCAATAGAAAACTGTTATAAGAAAAACGCGTTGCATTCGCATGCTGGACTCATCTGCTTGTCTGTACATATTATAATTTATTAATAATGTGTTTACTGAGTTTGGTCTTTTAAAAACACTCTCTTAATACATTAAGCCACGCTAAGCGTTTTAGGATGCCCCCTTTGAGGCACAAATGATCGACAGATAACCGTGAGCTCTTATACTGTATCTTGTGGATATTTCAGCAAATGTTGCTTCACTTAGAATTAACGTCTACAGTAGGTTAAGTAAAATAAATATAGGCTAATCAAACACTGCTTATTTTGTCCAGTTAGGCTACACTAAACATTTTATTTGTGTAATTAACATGTTTAAATGTTCTAACAACAAAGCATTCAACACCGCAAGCGCAGGCGGAGCGTCTTCAGAAGAATGCAGAGAAGAACTAGCCTATTCTAAAAACCTTAAACTGCTTGGATTAAACTCACTTTATTTTCCTCGTTCATTTGAAATAAAATTATATATAACAATATATTATAATAATTTGCTTGTGATTTTTATTAGTCATGTAGAATAGGCTGTGATATCATGTGCGTTACAAGCTTGGGATGCTGTTATGTGTGTGTGTGGTTTACAAAGAAATGTAGAAAATACAAAAGATTAGGCTACAACACTGTATAACATCACTGAACCAAATTATACACATGTAAATTACATTTCTTATTAATATACATTTATTAACAATAAAGATTAAAAAATAAGAAAAATGTACATTGTAAATGAGAAACTGTAATGAGTCGTGCAGCAGTAATAACGCCATGATAACAAATACAATTTCAAGCAAAATGATCATATTTATTCAAGAATTTAACATTTATAAGTTAATTAAATGTCATTAATGAACTGCACAAATTATAGCAATCATGAAGAAGGTCCTCTGTCCCAAACGAGTACAGTATAGTGGATATACAGTATACAACTCCTCATCAGTAGTTCTACACTGCCACCTGTTGGCGCAGTTGTGTAACTTAGAAAACAACTTTTGTTATGTTGAGATCATGAGAAAATTAAGTTGTGATCACGAGAAAACAAGAAGGAAAAAAATAATGCATTTCCGCTTAGAACTTCTATAGTTTCTAGAGGATGCAACAATATAAAAGATTTAAAGAGCACTGGTCTGAAGAGTAAAATCTTATCTAAACTGCTACAAAACAAATTAACAACAAAACAGTACACTTTAACTCCCTAAATCGCCACAAAACAGAAGCGGATAGTGAAAATACAACAAAAATGGCAGCCACCTTCCTACAGCTTTCATAAAAGGAAAAAAACAAAGATATTCAAAATGATAATTTATGTTGTAAACATTAACAACTTGTAAATGAAGTAACAAAAAAGCCCTAACTTTGAATATTACAAGTTACACGTTGGAGTCACTATTACAAGGCAAGGCAAGTTTATTTATAGCACATTTCATACACAATGGTAATTCAAAGTGCTTTACATAAAAGGAAGTAAAATAATCATAAAAAAAATAATAAAAACTCAAAATGCTTTAGAAATTGTTTTAAAATGAATTTAAAAACAGTTTAAAAATAGAAAATGATTATACATAAAATACAGTGCAGTCAGTTCGGACGTAGCACAGTGCTCATTCAAAAAATGGACAGCTAAACAGATGAGTTTTGAGTCTGGATTTAAATGTGGCTAATGTTTTAGCACATCTGATCTCTTCTGGAGGCTGATTCCAACTGTGAGCAGCATAATAGCTAAAAGCGGACTCCCCTTGTTTTGTGTGAACCCTTGGTATTTGTAACTGACTTGATCCTAATGATCTGAGTGGACTGTTAGGTTTATATTCAGTGAGCATATCTGCAATCAGGGATTGAAATTAACTTTTTCACTCACCAGCCAATTTGGCTTCTAAATTTTTAAGTTACTGGCCAATCATAATTTCTACTAGCCAAAAAAAACAAAAACAAGAAAGAAACAAATAGCTTGAGGCTGTCACTGGACGTAACAAAGGTACCGCTGAAAATCATTTTGTCTCAGTACTAGGGGTTTGCGATATTGAGATAAAATAATATCTCAATATTTTGTGGGATTTTATCGATAAAGATAATTAGACGATATTTTGCTGAGTGTGTTATTGTGATGATATCTTAAGGACTACCGTGGACAGCTGACTCCTAAATGTTTTGATATTCTTCATATTCTGTGTGGTCAGTTCACAGCAGTGATAGAAATTAATCTTTTCCAATAAGTTTAAATTGATTTTTACCTTTATAAAGCCATTTTTTTCTAAAAGTGTGCATCATCTCTTGAGTCAAATTCTTACATTTAATCAGTCAATTACAATAATAATAATACATTTAGGCTGTTACTAAAATGAAATTAGTATCAACTAGGGCTGGGCGATATGGCCTAAAAAAAAAATCCCCGATTTTTTCACAAAAAATCCGATTTACGATTTAAATCGATCCCCCCCCCACTTAAAATCAATCTGCAGATGACAAAGAAATTGTTCTAACTGAAACAAGTTCTAACTTTATTTTGTTTTGATTTTCCCTCTGGGATTTGATCTGGATTCCCCCCTTGTGGTTAAAGTGCAATCAGAAACAACAAGCCAAAAAGACAGTGAAAAATATAACATAAAATGATGTAACATGACATTAAATGTAACGTAACATAAGACAAAAAATTATGTGACGCCCTTTGGCCTGAATCGTGAATCCGTATTCAGAAAGGCACGGAAAACAAATAACGATTGGACGACTTGGACTCTATTTGTGGCGGCATATATGCAAATTCATTCTCTGCCAGCAGGAGGCGCTTTTAGAGCGCGGAGAAATAGCGGTTTCCCCGGTAACGCTGTACACAAATTAGCGCTCTGCTCACAAATACTGCTTTATCAGACATTATATGCAAGATGAAATGAAAATGACATCCAAAATTTTCTGAAGAGTCAGGTTCCTTCAGAAATGCAGTGATATAAAGACACCTGCACCGTGTTTCGATTTTGAAACGTGCAGTGCTTGTTTATTCAACGAAGTCAAAGTTTTTTGAAAAAAAAAAAAAAATCTATTTGTGGCGGTCAGTTTTGATATTGTGGCAGGCCACCACAAATAAAAATGTATGGGAAACACTGCATTACAGTACATAAAATTTCACTTACCACATAAACAGAGTAAGGAGAGATGACTGAGGACGATGACGATTTGCAGATCCTGAGCACCATGACAAACATCAACTTGGTATTGTCGTAAAATACTGCCGCTCTGTAGTATAAACAGAGCACGTGCGATCGCTAATCTCCAAAGTGAAACTAAAAAGCTATCCTGCATTCAAAAGCAGTTTCAATGCCAGGTACATAGTGGTTTCGATGCCCGCAATTTTATACAGTATGATTACCTAATGATAAAACTGCGAAAGAAAGTATTGAAAATATATATTTATCTCCCATCTCGTATTTATTCCCTTTAAGGAGTTCCGTAGTACGTCATTTTTTTTTTTTTATTTTTTTTTAGAAAAACCGATTTTCATTCAAACAAGTCGACATTAACTACACATTCGAGTTAATCGATAAAATCGATTTATCACCCAGCCCTAGTATCAACAAAGTTGATCTTTGCAGGAGTTGCATGTGAAGTGACATTTACATGTATTTAATGCAGCTTAGAGGGACATGGAATGCTTTAACCTGCAGTTACAAATGCATAAATAATGTTTTGATATTTTAAACATGAAATTTATTATTTGAAATTATTTAGAAAAATGAAAAGATACTTTAAATGTAAAATTAAAACTGCCAGTAGGTGGCAGCAAGTCACTGTTAAGTGAGTCACTGCGATTGAACCGAATCATTTAAACAGTTGATTCATTCAGGAATGAAACACCGTCATGTTGCTCAGAGACCTAAAACAGTGCTGTGGCTGTGTTTGGAATTATTTTTGTTGGCGAAATAGAGCAAAAACAGCCAATATGGTGTCTAAATGTAAGTATCTTGATATTAACCTATTATTTATTGAACTGTTTTATAAAATCAATATCACATTTGTAACCATGCTGATTTTTTAAGAAAAAACGGCACTCTTCGTGTGATATTAACAACATGAAATGATATAAATATATACATTTTTTGCCCCCTTATCTTGAATTATGTGATCATTCATATTAATAGACTGAATCATGCAGTGAAAGAACGCACTCTAGCGTTAAATGCACACGCCCACTAAGTTAGTCTAACCAGACTTCATGTAGTTGTAGCCTACAGAGTGCACATACTGTAGGTGTGTTTTATTTGGTTTTTGCAATAACTCAATGTCATGATGTCTCACGAGTTCAGTATTTGCGATAAACATGCACAGATTTGGCTTGCATGAGCTCCTCAAGACATTAATGAGTGAACATAATTTTCAAAAAAGCAACCCGCCAAATTGGCTAGTGATTTGACAGCGTTACCCGCCACAGCTGATTTTTACCCGCATTTGGCGAGTTGGCCCTGTCTGCAATATATTTAGGTCCTAGGCAATTAAATGATTTATAAACGAGTAAAAGTACTTTAAAATCAATCCTAAATGTAACTGGAAGCCAGTGTAAGGACCTGAGGACTGGTGTGATATGCTCAGATTTTCTGGTTCTTGTCAGAATCCTGGCAGCAGCGTTCTGGATGAACTGCAGCTGTCTAATGGTCTTCTTGGGAAGCCCGGTGAGGAGACCATTACAATAGTCCACCCTGCTGGAGAAAAAGGCATGAACAAGTTTTGCAATGTTTTCTAATTCTGCAATGTTTTTGAGATGATAGTATGCTGATTTAATTACTGCTTTTGACATGACTACTGAAACTAAGATCTGTCTCCCCAGAATCACACCAAGATTCTTGACTTGATTTTTAGTTGTTTGACCCCTAGAGTCAAGATATGCATTCAACTTGAGAACTTCATATTTAAACAAATGCAATGACTTCAGTTTTCTCCTTGTTTAACTGAAGGAAGTTCTGGCACATCCAACTGTTAATTTAATCAATGCATTGGCAGAGGGAGTCAATGGGGCTGTAGTCATTTGGAGATAAGGCTAGGTAAATCTGGGTGTCATCTGCATAGCTGTGATAGCCTGTATATGCTCCCATTAAGTCAAATAATGAGAAAGAACCCAATTGCCTAAACAGGAGCGGTGCAAGAATTGAACCTTGTGGGACTCCGCATGTCATAGACATCCACTTAGACTTATGCTCTCCTATACTCACATAATAACCTCTCCCTTCTAAGTATAACCTGAACCATTTGAGTACCATCCCAGAAAGCCCAACCCAGTTTTCTAGTCTCTCTCTAGAAGTATGTTATGATCTACAGTGTCAAACGCAGCACTAAGATCTAGTAGTACTAGTACTAGTAGCACTGATATTTTGCCAGAATCAGAATTAAAGCGAATATCATTTATTATCTTAATGAGTGCTGTCACTGTGCTGTGATGCGGTCGTAAACCAGATAGAAAATTGTCCAGGTATCCATTTGAGTTTAAGTAGTTGTTTAGCTGATTAAAAACTACCTTTTCAGTAATCTTGCCTATAAAAGGAAGATTTGATATTGGTCTATAGTTGCTCAATATGGTACTGTCAAAATTGCTCTTTTTCAGAAGGGGCTTAACAACGGCAGTTTTCAGGGATTTTGGAAACGTTCCAGAAAGAAGTGAGGTGTTCACCACTTCTAAGAGATCAGCTTCTAAACAGTTAAGCACACTTTTGAAAAAAGATGTGGGAAGTGTGTCAAGATAGCAGGTTGACGATTTAAGGTGCTGTACTATTTCTTCCAAAACTTTGCTATCAATTTCTTCAAAAACAGACATGGTAACTTCTTTTTGAAATTGCGGTCGAATCTGTCTGACCTCTGCATAACTTGAGGATGTGCCAATCGCTTTTCTTATATTATTGATCTTTTTAGAAAAAAAAGGAAGCAAACTCATTGCATTTGCTGTCGGAGAGCATTTCACTGGGAATCTGACTTGGGGGTTTGTCAGTCTCTCAACAGTAGCAAAAAGAGTGCGAGTGTTGTTTAAGTTACTGTTTATAAGGTTTGAGAAGAAGGTCTGTTTAGCTGTGGTTAGTTCCACATTGAAAGCATGAAGGCTTTCATATTTAGGAATTTCGAGTTTAATTTTCCGCCATATCCACTCAGCTTTTCTGCATTGTCTTTTCATACTCTGAACTGCTGTTGATTTTCTCCAAGGTAATTTTTTTCTGCCATTCTTCTTGCAGACTTTCACGGGAGCAATATCATAAATAATATTCTTAACTTTTGAGTTAAAGGAATCAAGGAGAAGATCAACAGAGTCTGCAGAAATTCTTGGTGTTAAAGATATAGCCTCCATAAATAGCGCACCAGTGTTTTCGTTAACGCATCTCTTTCTGACAGAGACAGATCTAGATTCAGTGGTAACAGAGATCAATATATCAAAGAAAATACAGAAGTGATCAGATAGTGCTACATCCTTAATAACAATGGATGATAAGATGAAACGTTTAGACTTCTACTGATGAGTAAATCTGGAGTGTGTCCACGATTGTGTGTGGGTCCATGCACATGCTGAATCAGGTCAAAAGTGTTTTAAACAGTTATAATTTATTTTGTAGTTTTGATTTTTGCATTATCTATGTGAATTTTAAAATCCCCTGCAATAGCAAAACAGTCAAACTCTGAGGAAATCATTGATAATAGTTCTGTGAACTCTTCAACAAAGGCTGTAGAGTATTTTGGAGGCCTGTAAATAATGGCCTGTACATTATTACAGTAAATTAGTTGACATTACCTCAGATTAACCCTTATGCGCTGTTCGTTTGGGGCGGACACTCGGGCTGTTTGGGGTCCCAGAGGCCCCAGGCAACAAAATGTAATTTTGTAACAATTTTTTTTTTTAAACCTATGTAATTTTACTCAGTTTATTAATGTTTTACTCCACATTCCTCCACATACTCCTCCAAGTTCGGTCCTAGAGAGAGCAGCTCTCTAGGACTGAACTTGCCTACCCCTGACTTAATGTCCTGCAGAATTTAGCTCCAACCCTGAAAAAAGAAAAAACTCACATGCCTATAGCTTTAGTAATCCTGAAGACATTGATTAGCTTGTTCAGGTGTGTTTGATTGGGATTGGAGCTAAACTCTGCAGGACAGTGGCTCTCTAGGACCAAACTTGCCTACCCCTGGATTAAGCGTTCCTGTTTTTTTTTTGTAACATTTTTGTTAAATTTTAAAGTTTAAAACGGATTATGGGTAACAAAATGCTTTCTCTGTGTTTGTAGTTGTTTATGGTAATGTTAGTAAATATATATTCAAAAGCAAAACCTAAAAAAACTGAGCAATTATGTCTGAAAATTAGGGCTGTCAATCGATTAAATTTTTTAATCGCGATTAATCACATGATTGTCATGAGTTAACTCGTGATTAATCGCAACTTAATCGCACACTTTTTTATTTGTTCTAAATGTACCTTAAATTAATACTTTAAGTTTTTAATACTCTAATCAACATGGGCATGGACAAATATGGATGCTTTATGCAAATGTATGTTTATTATTACTGAAACCATAGTCAACATAGAGCATGAAGACTAGACATGTTTCAGAGGTCATAGATGTTTTTCAAAGAACTTGTTCATGCCTATAGATACATGAAAAAAAAATACCAGGTTCCCATTACTTCTCTTTCTTTGCACTGAGCAATTTACTTACACAAACCTGTTTACATTTTTGCACGACAGGGCAGCTCTTCTTCTGAACATGCAAAATGTACATTTATTATTTATTATTACATTTGTTTGCCTCTCTGTGTCCACCTACTGTATTTTGACGCAGCTAAATTCTCAATAAAACTGTTTTCATTGATATATTTTACTGTTTCTGTTGTCAGACAACGGAATGAATATGAAATAGTGACTGAAATGCGACCCATTATGATTACATAACCAGCTCTCCCTTCCAAGACATTAATCTGCACAAAAATCCTGATAATCAAGCCGTCGTCTGATGAAATCAAATACACATAAGATAATGACAATAACTGTGCTGTGATTTCGGCTATACTTGAATGTAAACTTAGAGAAGCAACATAATATCTGTGTTAAACTGAAAGCACTGCTCCTTTCCGCTGCTCGCTGAACAAAGCAGACACAGAGAGAGAGAGAGAGAGAGAGGTGTGTGCGCACGCTGGGACAGCAAGACCTTGCGCTCGCGCGGCAGTACCAGAGTCTCAGAAACTAAATAAAATTTGGGCAAACCCTAAAGATTTGTCGCTAGGCGCTTTTTTGAAGAGGGGGGGGGGTCGCTAAAGAGGTCTGCAAAGTCGCTAAATTGGCAACACTGTGCATCTCCATTACTCCAACTACGGGCTAGGCCATGGGTCAAACAGAAAATGCACACTGCGTTAATCGCGCGTTAATAAAATTAGTGCCGTTAAAATGAATTTACGTTAACTTTGACAGCACTACTGAAAATACATGTATAAGCAACTAGGGAAACACATGCCTAATTGAATGATTTCGCTCAATTAGCCTATAGGCTGTAATGAAAGTGAAGATGTCTGAAATGTACATCTAATTCATGGAAATTTTAGATAATAACCCCAGTAATTACAATAAGTATTATATTTAAAAAATATTAATATTAGTATCAACATGCCACTCTGGGTCTTCTGTGCTAATTCTGGTGTCCCAAAGGTCTGATTTTAACTTTATACTTAAAAAAATAAATAAATAAATAAATTTACTCCACAAATCTAAAAACACTGATATTTCCAGATCACTAACAAATAGACAAAATTAACAAAACACAAAAACCTTTAATATTCAACATGTTCCTTCAACATTCAACACGAAATTAAGATCAGTTAACCTCAAAACTGTTTACACTGACTAAACAAATACATCATCAAATCAAATCATCAAAAGATGACTTTACATTAAATGACTAATAGTGTAGCCATTCATCAAAAAAGCTGAAAAGAGATTTTCTGATTTTGTGTTATTTATGGTCAAGAGAAAACCTGTCACGAATCTGGTTCATGGCCTTCCGTCCGACTGCCACAAGAGGTCGCCTCTCCATCATATTGACTCTCACACCACACATCACACTGGACTGCATTTCCCATCATCCACTGCACTTGATCACACAGCTGTCACAAATCACACGCTCACCTGAAAGCTATTACATCTATCACTCAATCACACACCCTACATAAACCATGGACTTCTTCTCACAGATTGGTGAGTATTGTTCTAGCATTTAGCACTCTCCTAGTGTTAGCTGCCTTACCGAGCCATTCTGTGTTTCTGTTTAGTCTCAAGTATTGTCCTGCGTTTATCACTCTCCTAGTGATAGCTGCTTTACTGAGTCTAGTTCTAGTTAGTCTTGTCATTTCGTGTTGCCTTGTTTTCTGTTTCCTGGTTCCTGCCTGTGTATCTTGGATTGACCCTTGTCTCGCCAATTCGGACTCTGTTTGTACCTCGTTTGGATTATTGCTAATGTTATTGGACTCCCCCTCTTCTCAAGCCCTCTGGATATCGTTTGCTGATCAAAGACCCATGCTTGCTCTAGGATTACTCTTTGTCTTGCCTGTGTTATACATGTTTGCTGATGTTTTGACCTTACCTGTGTTTTTGACCACGTTGTGGAATAAAGCTTGCAAATGGATCCGCACGTCTCACGTCTTGTTCACCCTGTTACAGAACCATTTTACCCTACTCTGAATGTCTGGACTTACAGTATTTCTCTGTTTCTGTCAGAGTCAAACTATGAAATTCAGCTGCTATATTCAACATTTACCTGCATTTGATGCAGCTGTTTATTTCGTGGTCTGGTTTGAGACTCAAACACTCATCTCACTCTGCTGTTTCTTCAAGCTCTTGTGAAGTGCAGGAATCTCTGTTTTAGACCAGTTCAGTCTCTGTGAAACAATAAGAATATTTATTTTATTTATTTATTTATTTATATATATATATATATATATATATATATATATATATATAATTTTTTTTTTGCTATCATGATTCTAACATGTATGCTAGCATTGTGGGTGTTTAAAAGCATGTTTAACATGTTTTATCTTGATAATCTTTGAAAATCATTGAAAGTCTAAATCATAATACGTTGAATAATAAAATATATCTCCTTTTTTCAAGCTACAGTTCATCTTTCAAAATCAGCTCAGATCTTCATACTGTTCTGACTTAGTGTGCTATATACTTTTTTTTTAACTGATCAGGCTTATAGTCCAGGTGATATGTGCAAAATTTGAGGTGATATGTTCACTTTTTCATAAAAGCATGGAACTTGCCCTGAAGATTTTCAGAAATGGAGCCATCGCAAAAACACCTCGTGGTTGCCATGGCGACCATTTTACTTTCCACCATAACCAAATTATGTATTTTGTGTCATATCTCCTGAACCAAACATGATAACACAGAAAAGGTGATGTCTATCCCTATGTTTTGATGGTCAAGGATTACAATGATACCATATACAGCAACAAAAAATGTTCAGGTGAAGAGTTAATGGTGAAATCAGCAATGTAAGAAGGAAATAACAGTTTCTGAGCATCACAGTATCACAGAATTTACAAAAGTCCATATTATGGCTATTAATTATTTCTTTCTTTGATATTTTATTGTACTATTGAATAAAATATTAATTATTATTTTAATTAACTATTAATTTGTTACATTTATAGTCTGGGTACTCAAAGCACTTTACATGGAAGGGGGAATCTCCTCAACCACCACCAATGTGCAGCATCCACCTGGATGATACGACAGCAGCCATATTGTGCCAGAATGCCCACCACACACCAGCTTAACTAATATTTGATTCAATAGTACAATAAAAGATTGTTTTCAAGAATACAGTCATATATTTCAGAGATATAAAAAATATAATCTCAAGTAAGTGTATTTTTCCTTACCTCTCAGGCAGAGTCGGGTAGGCAGTAGTACATTGTTGTTCAACAATGCTCTAACATCACACACAGACAGCAATGAAATCTTGCTAAGCTGTGTCCTATCTGCACCTCTTCTGCTGCACTTCTGTCATTTTCTCTGGGTCTCTGGAATTGTCAGTCAGCTGTCAGCAAACTTCATTCTGTCCATTGCTTCTCAGTCTACTCTTAGTATCTTAGGCTTGACTGAGACCTGGATTCGTCCAGAAGACTCCGCAACCCCTGCTGTTCTCTCTAACAACTTCCCTTTCTCTCACACCCCCCGTCAGGTTTGAAGAGTACTGGTCTTCTCATTTCTAATAATTGGAAATACTCAATCCACTCTTCCCTATGCAATAAAAATTCTTTTGAGTTTCATGCTATTATGGTAACAGCTCCTGTTAAACTCCATATTGTAATGATTTATCACCTTCCTGGACAACTGTTCACCTTTATAGAGGAGCTGTATGGGCTGCTGTCCTCATTCTCTGTGGATGGCAGTCCACTTGTAGTCTTTGGTGACTTTGAAATCCATCTGAAGAAGCCTTACGCTGCACACTTCCACTTCCACTCCTAGCTTCATTCAATCTCAAATGGCTTACCACCACAAGCACTAACAAATCAGGCAACCAGTTTGACTTAATTTACACATGCAATTGTATCACAGACAACATTTTGGTAAAACCTCTAGACATCTCTGCTTATTTCTTTATTTCATTTAACTTACATATTACTACATGTGTGCCACCAATTCCTCTACCAGTTACTTTTAGGCAAAACCTATGCTCCCTTTCACCCTTCCATCTTTCCTCTCTTCCCTCACCCACCAATTTCTCATCTCTGGATGTAAATACAGCAACTGACACTTTATGAGCCACTTTAACTTCTTGTCAAGACAATATCTATCTGTCTAGACAGGCAAGTGCATACTACCACTTCTAACCTAAAAAGTTGCCCCATGTATCATCATTTACTGTATTTTTGCTGAGCAGTCTTTTGGGTGGCTCACCAATGTTCTAGATTTCTCTAATACAAAAAAATAAGTAGGCTTGACCAAAATCTTTGTGGGGAGAAGAATTTATTGAAGATGGTAGTGTAGCATTTCTTCAATAGTGATGTTAGCATGTCTTCCTTCAAACAATCCTTTGTATGAATCCTAGCTTCTCCCAAAGTTCTGACTGTAGGATAGACTTTTATACCTGAAGACAAAAGGGCTAGAAACAACAGATACTGTTAGGACCTTCCCGCTGGAGATCCTGCAATCTACAAGACATTCCTGAGGAATGCTGTTCCTTTGTTATTCTAATGGAATGGACCATTTGGTTCACACCTTTATAGACACAGTTACATTATTTCTTTCACAGAATGACCACCTGAACTTTAACCAATCAGGTTTCAGCAGTGGCCATTCAACTGAGACTGCTTTGCCTGTCGGTCCCTGTAGCCCTGCAGTTAGAGAAAGCTGATTACAAATCACCAGTTCTTATTCTGCTGGATCTATTTGCCACTTTTGACACTGTGAATCATCAGATTCTCCTGTCTACCATCACTGGATCTGCACTCCACTAGTTTGAATCTTATCTCACAGGTAGGTCTTTCAGGGTTTATTGGGGAGGAGAAGTATCCAATGAACATCAACTGGTCACAGGGTTTTCTCAGGGATCAGTTCTTGGACCCCTCCTCTTCACCATATACACTACATCACTGGGACCCATTATACAAGCACATGGTTTCTCTTACCATTGCTATGCTGATGACACACAGCTTTATCATTCATTTCAACCAGACAATCCAATAGTAGCTGCATGGATCTCTGGCTGCCTGGCGGATATCTCGGCATGGATGAAGGAACATCACCTGCAGCTCAACCTGGCAAAGACTGAGCTTCTCGTTTTCCCTGCCACTCCGACTCTACAGAATGATTTCATCATCCTGCTAGGTTCATCAAAAATTATTTTTTGGTGACCAGCTGACCTTCAAGGACCATAAAGACAGCTCGATCAAGCAGGTTTGCATTGCACAACATCAGGAGGATCAGGCTCTTCCAAACAGAGCATGCTGCACAACTTCTTGTCCAGGCCCTTTTCATTTCTAGGCTGCTCTTCTGGCTGGACTTCCATCATGCGCAATCAAACCTCGACAAACGATTCAGAATGCAACGACATGACTGGTCTTCCATGAGCCCAAAAGGGCCCACATCACACCTCTCTTTATCTCCCTGCAAAGCCATACTGGTTATGGCTCGAATCAAGTTCAAGACATTGATGTTTGCGCACAGAACAGCCACTGGTTCAGCACCCTCGTACCTCCACTCATTCTTACGAATCTACATCCCCTCCAGAAGCCTGAGATCTGTAAGTAAGCGATGCCTTGTGGTAACCTCACAGAGAGGCATTTTCGTTCACCTTTCCTGGCTGGTGAAAAGATCTTCCCACAATCGCAGTAATTAACAGGTGAATAAAGGTCTCCTATAGCGAATCAATGCATTTTTGTAAAAAAAAATATCCATGTTTAAAACGTTATAAACAGTTTTCACTAGCTTGCGTTAACTGTTGTACGCGCAAGCCGTTACGGCCAGATAACGTAGGCTTTGCATCGGCTTTGCACATACGCCACTGTGAAGTGACGAACGCGGAAGCACAGGAGAGAGCAAAACAAAACACCGGTCATGAATTAGAGAAAATGAGGATTTGTAAAGAAAAATGTTGGAGGATTTCAATATAAGCTAAGAGGAGACTGGTTTTACTTTGCTAAGGTAAGGCCCTGTTTACGCTAGTGCGTTCTCATTTTAAAACAGTGTTTTAAAATTAAAACAATCCCCGTTTACACTGACGTTTTCACTGCGTTTCAGAAATGATCTCCGTCTATACTACACAACCGAAAACGCATGTCGCATGACCATTCAGTCTTCATACATCATCAAGGATGTTTTAATTTAAGAGATGTAACCGTAATAAAATTGTTATTCCTTGGGGTGTAAAAATACTGTAATTTCTTTTTTACTTTGCAATTTAATGGTTACTTTTCTTAAATGAGTCTCTGAAATGAGACGCAACAAATGAGCATGATGTTATTGTTTACATGGTCATCAAGTATACGCAGAGCGAATGTGGGCAGCCACGCCATCATTTTCAAAAGTCTCAGTTTTGGTCCATTTACACTGAAATGCAACCCTGGAGTTTTCAAACTAAAACAGGATCTGCAGCATCTCCGTGTTTGAGGGTCAAAAATGCTGGAGTAGTGTAAACAACAGGCATAACTGTAGCAAAAGTTATGCATTTTAAAATGAAAATACACTAGTGTAAACGTAGCCTAAGGAAACTTTGCTTCCTTTGCTTCTGTAAACAAACATTGGTTCTTGTGAGACTAGCATATTCTCATCGGTGCATACACTATGCATTCGTCCTTTGTCATCCGCTTGGAACAGCTTGTGCATACAGCAGTTAGCGCAAGCTACAGAAAAGTGTTTATAAAGTTCATAACAAAAACGCATCGATTTGCTACAGGAGGCCTTAATTCAACCCCCCAACCAGGGTGAGTAAATCATGGGCTAATTTTTATTTTTTGGTGCACTAACCCTTTAATACAGTTACGTTCACACACAGTACGGTTATTTACGGGTGTGACAACCAAACTCACACCTGTAAATTTTCAGGACTCACAACCAAGAAATGAGCTGTGTATCACAAGAAAGTTTTAGGTCCAGTCCATTTTTCTATACCAGAGCCACTCCTGTCAGTTTTGTGTTCTGAGTGGTGTGCACAACTAAAATGCTCTGCTCTTCACCCAATTCTAAAAGCTGCTGTCGGTTAATGAAGGATTGATGGATGAACTCACGGCTTGATTGGACTCTTGTTGTGTCAGAAAGTGTTAAGACTTTCAGTTTTATAGACATCGCAATCTTTGAAATTACTGATAAGTTACTGGTAAGAAATATGGGCTTGACTCTTGTTGCCCGTTCATACAGACAGTATTCGAGACGCTACTGTAAGCTGCTGTGTGAATGGGACATTTCGAGACTCACACCTGTAAGTAAATGGGGTTGTCAAACCGAAAAAGTGACAGTGACTAACAGTAACTTGGCATGTTAAAATGAGCCAAGACTATTCAAACTGACAAACATTCAAATCTAAACACACTGAAGCCCATTAGACTCATTCAAGCTTCCCTTCTTTGTAATATTTTAGAATAGAGAACACATTCACTATTAACTAAGAATTTTTCCTCAATATACTCCTAGTTAGTAAGGTAGTTTTTTAGGCAGGGGCGGATTTAGTGATTTGGGGGCCGCAGGCAAAATATAGGAAAGGGGCCCTATCACTGATCTATAATAGAGAACCGGATTGCTCATGACATCATAAAAGTGAAGCCAATGCACCGCCATATTGGTATTCCCTAGTATTCCCATACAATCTATTGGGATGAATGTGAAATCGCACAATTTTAATGAGAAAACATCACATAAAAAATCTGCGTTTTTATATCTAAAGTCTCACTGTACATTCTTACAATGTGAACGTCCTAAGCATATAAACTCTTATTTATTTAATTTTGGGAATTTCCACAGCTTATCAAAAAGTTACGTACATTACAGTAGCGAACATCAGACGAACATGATAAACATCAGACGGAGACGATCCTTAACATATCTATGACAAATGACAAAGTGCTCATTTTGAAATGGATAAAGATTTATGCTTTGTATACGCATATACCTTAATTTGCCTTGTACAGATATTCTCATAAAGTAGGCTAACTGCAAATGTTTCAACAATGATCTTGTTAACAGTATTCATTCTGGAGCAGGTAATAATTTAAATGTCAGTTAAATTAATAATGTATATTGCTTTTTGTTTGAACAAACTCTATATATTCACTTATATATTCATTTAAACGCGTTTTAAGCATTGTGGTTTAATTTTTAATTTTTAATGCCTTGTGTTTAAACATTAAAATACACAGTTATGTGACAAAATTCCTGTCTTTGTGAGTATCCTCATAAACACAGTCATTTGAGTCTTAAATAAACATTAATAGTTATAGAATTGCGCTCTAATGCTAATTTGGCATGTTTAGTAAATCTGGCCCCTAAACTTTAAAATACATTTATTCTTAGTTATTTTAACAAAAAATTGAAATGAAACTGAAAAAGTAAAATAAAAAGGAAATTATACATTTACATACCTAAGGATTATATCAACCAAAAATGAAGCACATGTGCAGCATTTAGTGGTGTGTCAGAGTTTGCCTGTGTGGAAAGTAACTGCACATGTGTCCTCTGGTCGTCTCATAAACAAATAAGCAGCATTTAAAACAATAAAAATATAATATGCACTGTTGCTCAACATTTAATTACAGCTTCAGATGCATATTTTCATTTGCTACAAGCAGGATACACAAGAAGCATGTTCAGTGCGGACACACAGATGGTTGTCATGGTAATGAACACACAGCAACCGTTCATGTTTCCGAGCTTAATGTGCATCTCGTATCCACCTTATTCTTCAACGTGGAAGTAAGCCTATGGGCGAGACTTCTGGTTCATTAGCCGCTATAGGAAAATAACGAGAAAAATAACAACGTGCAGTAAATGGTAAAACTGTTTGCACTACAAACCAGTGTGTTCATAATTAAGATAATACATTAAATAATATAGTAAGACACACCTATTTGCAATATCAAGCAGCAAAACAAGCTGTTTTGTACAGCTAAAAATAGCTTGACCTGGATGAGACTGGAAGCCAGACCCATATAATTTACAAATGGCTGCACCCACTCTTACGGGAAAAATAAGGTGGATATGAAAAGCATTTTAGGGGGCCCTTGGCTTTTGGTGGCCCAAGGTCATCGCCTACCTTTGCCTAATGGGTAAGTCTGCCTCTGAGTTTAGATATGGGGTATATTAAAGTGGAACTGAAGCAGTCTGTCAAGTTTACATTATTTAATAAAGTGATTTCCACTTTAATTAAAAAAATATATGACAAAGATGATTAATGTAACCTTTTAAAAGAAAAAAGGATGTTTTGTTATAGCTTTTGAAGCAAGGGCACCGTCCGTGATGTCACGGGGTTGGTTTTTAGAACACACGCTTGTTTTCAAATGAACAAAGACAAACTCGAAAAGACGTTGAGCCCACAATAAGTCCAATTGTTTATGCATTTGAGCCGATACGACGAGAGGACCGAGCAGCACTACTGTTACGTGTGGAAGAAGTCGTGAACCTGCTGGTTCGGGGTGAAAAACTGATCAGAAACCATACGTGTTTACTTGGATGCTCGTCAAAATAGCCATTCTGACATAATTTTGTGTGCATTTGCTTGAGAAGATGTGAAAGAGAGCTTAATTTGGTCGTCGCATGCAGTCCGAGCTGCAGCTTTTTGTGTGCGTGCGAACAGAAACAATCTATCACAGCGTGCGAGTACCGCATTGAAATCTCTTTAGCGCTGTCTCACACTTGAATGGCTTAAAATACTTTAATGTTTTAACTGACAAGACTTAAAACTCATGAGAATGATAAATGTCCTTGAGGAAGCAGCATTGGCATGATTTCCAAAGTGCAAACACAAATACGCACTGGAGCCTTTATCAAATCTGTTTTCCCAATATGTTTTTATGGCAGTTTTAACTGAGGGTGCTTTTGACTGCGTGAGAAAATGCGTGTGTGGCGTGAGAGTGTGAGAAATGTGTCAACTGCGTTAGTCTCATACTGAATGCGTGAGTTGGCAGCCCTGGATTCACTTACAGAATTTTGAAGTTGAATGAGATGGGAGTTTTTCAACCTACCACATAGCAACAGCCTAGCAACCACCCCAAGCACCTTAGCAACCACTCAGAACATGTTATCAGCATCATTGCAACCACCCAAGTACCCTGGCAACTACATAGCAACAGCCTAGCAACCACCCCAAGTATTATAGCAATGGCATAGAAACCACCTCAAGTACCTTAGCAACTCCCTAGCAACCACCCTGAGTACCTTGGCAACTGCATAGCCTTTTGTTGACTGACTGAATGTGTCTGTGTTTTCTAGTGTGGATCATGGAGGAGAATCCAGGATTACAGCAGGACTGAAGAAATGTACGTCTACACACGCACACACACACACACGTTTGTTTTTGTGAAAAGTGGGGACATCCCATAGGCGTTTTTATACTGTACAAACTGTATGTGCTATTGCCCTACACCTAAACCTACCCCTTACAGGAAGCTTTCTGCATTTTTACTTTCTCAAAAAAAAAAAAAAACTCAGTATGTATGATTTATAAGCATTTTGAAAAATGGGGACATGGGGCAATGTCCTCATAAATCACCTTCTCCTTGTAATATCTACGTCATACCTGTGTCATTATACAAATTTATTTCCTCAATTGTCACAAAAACGCACTATCACGCACACACACACACAAACACACACCTGTAGTGATTGTCGTTGTTCTAAATGTCTCTGTTCTTGTGTTCAGATGCCTGTTTTCTCACACTGGATCCAAACACAGCAAACACTCAACTCAGTCTGTCTGAGGAGAACAGAGAGGTGATAAACGTGTTGGAGGATCAGTCGTATCCTGATCATCCAGACAGATTTGATGTGTATCCTCAGGTGTTGTGTAGAGAGAGTGTGTGTGGACGCTGTTACTGGGAGATTGAGTGGAGTGGACGTGTGTGTATATCAGTGTCATATAAGAGCATCAGCAGGAAGGATTTTGAGTGTGTGTTTGGATTTAATGATCAGTCCTGGAGTTTGTTGTGCTCTCCTGACAGACACTCATTCAGACACAATTACATAAATTCTGATCTCCCTGTGAAGCCCATCATCATCAGTACAACAGGAGTGTCTGATTATAACAGAAGAATAGGAGTGTTTGTGGATGAGAGCACAGGAATTCTGTCCTTCTACAGCGTCTCTGACACAATGAGCCTCATCCACACAGAACAGACCACATTCACTCAGCCACTCTATCCTGGGTTTAATGTTGATTATAAATCATCAGTGAAACTGTGTTGATGAATCAGATTAGACTGTGGAGAGATTCTACCCATAATGCTTTGTGCTGCATGATGAATCAGTAACAGTGAGATGTTATGAGTCTCTTCATGACATTAATACTGCAGCTCAACTTCTGTCACTAAAATAACAGAATAAATGTGTCAGAAATCCACATACAGACAGTAAGATCAGGGTGTGTGTGTCTACATTTGCTTTTGTTTTTTGTCGTGTCTCATCAGTCATTTGTTTTATTACTGTCCAAATGTAAAAATGTCTCAAACATGATTCATGAAGAACATGTAATTAATTTCTCTGTTGTTTTTGTGCAGAAATAATAAAACACAATAACAAATCAACTTGATCAGATTTTAATTGATGTTTGTATCATGAATGCAATCGATTCCTCACAAGACTGAAATGAGCTTCTGACATTATAAAATGACATTAATCACAGCATTTAATTGTTATGAAACACAAGGATGATGGAAACAAAGATGCAAGTAACCAGTTTATTGACAGACGGTGAAATGGCAGAAATGAACAGAAAGGATGAATGAGGTCTCTCGGATGGGTAGGTGGTGCAGGGAATTTGATGGTCAGCGTGGTGATGAATGGTGAAGAGTGATCCAACGTAGAACATCCAAAGACACGATAATCAAGACAAGACAAACCAGAGTTTCCAAGGACGAACACACGATGCAACAATCCACAGACATCAAACAACGATCTGACAAAACAGGAGAGATTGCAGTGAGTTTAAGTAGCCAAGAGAAGATGAGCAGCAGCTGGAGAGGGTAATGAGAACAGGTGACGGGGATACAGAATAATGAGGGCTAAACCAAATCAGACAGATCGATGGGGGAAGACAATGGGAAAACCCAAATCAGAACATAGACATACACAAGTACACGTGACATGAAGAACACAATGGATTCATAAACCGTGACATTAATAAAATATATTGTAACTACAGTAAAGCTGTATTAAAAAATTATCTTTCAATAAGTGAAAGAAGCTGTTAGAATATATTTAAAAATATTATTTTCTGAGTTTTACAGTTAACATGTTTAATCACAGTATATTTATAGACAAAAATCATATTTCTGTCACGTGTTGGTTTCTGTTTAGTTCCATTCTGGCCTTATTTGGTATTTCCTGTTCTAGTTTAGTTCATCTTTGTTCATTCGTATCACCTGTGTTAATTAATCATCTTGTTCGTTCCTTTGTTCCATTCCTTTATAAGTCCTCAGTTCTCCCTTTGTCTTTGTCCTGGATTAATGTTATTTAATGGTATACGTGAGTTGAAGCTGATTAAAACCTCTTTTTGTCTACTCCATCGTGCGCATTATTCCACAACCACGTCCCGTTACAATTTCTTTTTAATTATTTTTTATTTATCTATTTGTATATTGAATTGATATGAACAAGTATTACTTTACATATAATGTAAACATTACTTCAGCTGACATATTTGTATCAACACTTTTTATTAATTTAAATTATTTAAATTATAAAATAATAATAATAATATTAACCAAAATATGAATATAAATTAATTTAAATTATAACAAATTAATAAAACTATGTTGATTATAATACTGTTGTACACTTAAATAAGCAGTTAGAATGTATGCATGTATGTAATAATTTTTTATCAATAATAATAATAATAACATTAATAAATATAAATTTTATTTTAATTTCATACCAAGTAAACAAATAAAAACCCCTGAATATTACAATAATCATATAGCACTTAAAAATAAAAATTCAGTATTTAATAACAGGGGCGTCGCTAGTAGGGGGAAAGGGTGACAGAGTGCATAGGGCCCAGAAGTCTGGGGGGCCTGCGATCGCATACTGGCCATCAGGAACACCAGGACATTCCCGGTGGGCTGGTCGAGTAGTGACCTGATCGCCGAAGCAAGGGAGACCTCCCCAATATTAGGTGCTGTTTTTAAATTACAGCGCATGTGAAACTGCATAAAGCAAATACTCCAAATGTGTGAAGCGGCACTACCCGATGCATCCACCAGCCGCGCGTCAAAGCAGAGCATGTATTTACTTCTTTTGATCACCATCTTACTAATAGCCTACTGGCCATCAGGAACACCAGGACATTCCCGGTGGGCTGGTCGAGTAGTGGCCTGATCGCCGAAGCAAGGGAGACCTCCCCAATATTAGGTGCTGTTTTTAAATTACAGCGCATGTGAAACTGCATAAAGCAAATACTCCAAATGT
>JAFVLL020018718.1:16406-33518 GCA_021397915.2 Tor tambroides | reverse complement strand
CACTTCTAATAGTAATTATTACAATTAAATGTAATGGTACATATAAAACATATTGCTTGATTACAAATCTCCACTACACATCTTTATAACATGCCATAAACAAAACAACCTGCTTGCTAAATGCAAGCATCACTATGTATTAGGGCTGGGTATCGATTCAGATGTCCTGATTCGATTCTCAATTATTTTTTTTTTATTGCATTCAGTGAATATAGTTTTAATACAAATGCTATTGATATTTCTAAAAAAAACTGTAAACATCAGTTTACAAATGGTGAATTAATAAAAATAAATTAAGAGCCATAGGCTTGTATTTTAAACCTTTTTTTTTGTGTAGGGTCCTTTTTTTAAACAAAAATAGGGCCCTGTAAAATGTTCTTCTTAATTTGTCTGGTAATCAGATTAAGGCGTAAAACATTAATTTAATTTATCCTAATCAAATTTATCCTAAAAGTTAACTCCCTTTATTTTTTGGCAAACAAAGTGCTGCACAACAGAGGTTTACTGTTAAAATTAAAAAGAAAACAAATGAGATCATTCCTTTAAAAATAAAGATTTTATTTAAATATTAAAATAAAGATTTATTAATATTTAGTAGTAGTGGTAGCATTGAGTCTTAAAACTGCTAAATAGTAATATTTCTGACACAGTTTCTTCAAGTTAAACCGAGCTTTTATTTTGACGGGTTGCCGTGAGGAACTTGCAGCTGCTGTGTGTGATATGAGGGTAGTTTTCTCAAATTAAACGGTACAATGCTGATGAAGTGACTCTCGGAGCAGCTGGAGATGATATTCTTGTGTGCCACTTAAAAAAAATCAATTGCCCAATACACCCTAATAGCATGACAACATACTAAAACCCCCTCAAAACATCTTAGCAACCACATTGCAAAAAACCCCCCAAAAAACAATAACAAAACCTTAGCATCACAACCACTCACTACTTCAGAAAATGTAAAAATATACAAGTTATAAATGTATTTTATATTTATATGGGTGATAGTTGGCCTGGATGTGAATGTGATGTATTTTGTCTTGTGTAGGTGAGGTGTTTGTTTTGGATGATGGGGGAGAGGTGGATTTGGATCTGGGCAACTATGAGCGTTTTCTGGACATCAGGCTCACTAAAGACAACAACCTGACCACCGGAAAAATCTACCAGTCTGTCATCAACAAAGAGCGCAGGGGAGATTACCTGGGCAAAACCGTTCAGGGTGAGAAAGAGGTCTCTATTAATGTGTTTATAACGGTCTTACTTTCAAAACGGCCTGTTTTAGGATGAGTTCACACTTGAAATTGGTTCTTTTGGTCTGGACCAAAAAAAAAAAAGATACATTTAATCCTGGTTTGCTTAGCATTCATACTGCCATTTTTAACACTGAATATGAAAATACAGAATTAAAGACATAAGGACAAGATCACAACCTGACTGGACAGCTTTTATGGCATGTATATTTTGCACAGAAGTAACGTACAGAACTGACATGTTCTGTATGCTGGGCTACATGCATTTATAAACTGTAAAGAACTTAAAACGGCACCAGGAAGTCCTCTGTTGCACACACAAACCAAAATCTGCTGCAAGGAGGTTTGTTCGATTAAAAGTGGACCGAAGCACCCTGTAAAGATGGGTCTGGGTTCGAATGGCCAAGTGTGAACACACCGTTAGTGTTAAAGTTCCTGTCCATGTCTGCCCCATAGATGTTCACTGTAAGTGCGGTTTTACAAACTGTGTTGGAAAGAGAGGCTGGCACGTCTATGTTCTCCACATGTTTCACAGTGTGTTGATTTGTTCCAGTGGTGCCACACATAACTGATGCGATTCAGGAGTGGGTGATGCGTCAAGCTAAAGTGTCTGTAGATGATGACGATGTTGAGCCCCAGGTTTGCGTCATTGAGGTAAGAAGAAGAGCTGGGCTGCGTTTCTCAAAGCATCGTAAGTTGATCGTAGAGACCATTGGTAGATAGGGATGGGCGTTTGCGATATACCGGTAAAAATTATCCCCAAGACCCACGATAAGAATTAGGCCCTGTTTACACTAGTGCGTTTTTGTTTTAAAACGGCGTTTTAGAATGAGAACGATCTTCGTTTACACTACACAACTGAAAACGCATGTCACATGACCATTGATGCAGGTACAACTGTAGATATGTATAGGTAGATTCCTATTATTTAGATTACGAATGGAGAATCTACATATAGACGGTTTCAACGGCAACAACATAAACAAATGTTACTGCGCATGCGCGCTTTTGTGGCCCTAACTTCCGGTAGACATCCAAATAGAATCAATAACAACAGTTCCTCTAGAGTAGATTATTTTTTGATAACAAGCAAAATATGTTTGCTGCGTAAATCAGACGGATTTATTAAAAATGCAAATTCATTCTCTGCCAACAGGAGGTGCTTTAAAGCGGGAGAAGTAGCGGTAACGGCTGTTGGGCTGGACACAAAGCAGCGCTGAGCTCACAAACGCTGCTTTTTCAGGCATATAACATGCAAGATGAAATGAAAATGACATTGAACATTTTCTAAAGACAGTCTTCCTTCAGAAATACAATGATATAAAAACACCCGCGCCTCGTTTTGATTTTTAAACGTGCATTACTGCTCATGTTTATTCAACGAAGCCTTTTGGAAAATCGGTCAGTTCTGATATAAATAAATAAATGAATGGGAAACATCCCACAGCACAACAACCTGAGCCCAACTTCATTACTCATCACTTTAACTTTAACTGCGTTTGTAGCCGGCGCCACTAACCAGACCGATAAACAAACACAGACCGGAAGTTAACTTCGGGCCAGGCGCGTGCTCCCGATGAAACGGTCTATACATATCTATGGGTGCAATAACGTGCATGCTGTTATTGTTTACACGGTCGTCAAGGATACGCAGAGAGAATGTGGGCAGCCATGCCATCGTTTTCAAAAGTCTCCGTTTTGGTCCGTTTACACTGAAACACAACCCCGGAGTTTTCAAACTAAAACGGGGTCTGCAGCGTTTACAAAAGTCTCCGTTTTCGACCTTGAAAACACTGGAGTAGTGTAAACGATAAGCGTATCCGTTGCAAAAGTTATGCATTTTAAAACGAAAACGCACTAGTGTAAACGGGGCCTTAGTCTTCCCGCAATAATAACGATAAAGTCTAGTTGTTGACATATGTCTGTGTGCGAACGTGCGGAGCGACATTGCGGAAGGCGGACTTGAAATTGAGGAGGAGTTTATCGCTAAATGAGGAGCTGCCTCTACAATCTGGAACTGGTTTGGTTAGGGCTGTAATGTTACAGTGTGACAAATCGATCTGAGCCTTGGATAAATGCACTACAGTAGCACTTGTGCGATACAGTTTTGCATATGTATGAGCCTGTTGTCCAACAAAGATATAATTTATTGTTTTTTCTCCAAATTAACTTTATAACATGGTCGAGTGTTTGAAATAACTTTTTGTGATCAGATGTGGTTTCATATCACAGAATGAGGCAGAAATCATATATATATATATATATACTTTATCTATTATATTATTTTTAATAATATACTTTATCCTTATAAAAATATCCAAGATTGATTGAAGGACACCGATAAACTCTTTGCAATCGTATGTTTATTTTCTTCAAGTTTCCTCAATTAAAATTTCCCTATCAGCGTTTTATTCAGCTACAGCGATAGCTGGATTTCCTGGAGCGTCATCAGTGCTATTACTTCTGCGATGCATGTGTAGTTTCTGCGCAAGGGCGCCCTCTGGCTTCCAGAATGAATTAAACAGGCATTACATTACGTGTGTACTCAGTAATGCTCACAATACCCTATTTTGGGTAAAACTAGGAAAAATAATACTTCTCTAAAGAAACAAGATTCCCTGAATTATTGTCACTGATATTGTTATCGCAATAAATACCAGAATTTATCGTGATATATTTTTAAGCCCATATCGCCCATCCCTATTGTTAGATCTACTTAGGCTTACGATGCTTTTGGGAAACGCAGCCCTGGACACTTCATTTGATAAAATAAATGTTTTAGCAGGTTTCTGATGTCTGAGGTTTTGATGTGTTTTTGCAGTTGGGCGGTACGGTCGGAGACATAGAGAGCATGCCTTTCATCGAGGCCTTCAGACAGTTCCAGTTTAAAGTGAAGAGAGAGAATTTCTGCAATATTCACGTCAGTCTGGTACCACAGGTCAGGAGTTGTTCACATTTCCACACACAGAGCAGTGCGTTAGACCACATGTCATAGACCACATGTCATAGACCACATCGTACACATGTCGTGGTTACTGTGAGTGACATACTGTCTCGTCCGTGATGTCCAGCCCAGCGCTACAGGAGAGCAGAAGACCAAACCCACGCAGAACAGTGTGAGGGAGCTCAGAGGACTGGGACTGTCACCTGACCTGGTGAGTCCACAGTGGATGAATTTAGAGATGACTTCTCAGAGAGGGCTTTTTTATGTGTTTCATTAACTGTCAGCTCATTAATGCCCTGTATTCTACTTTGAATTTCATGATATAATGTCTGTTTCTGTGTGACTCCGCCCCCATGGCCAGTTTACCCAATAGGATTTTAACACCCTGGCTTGCCAGTTGGCAGAAAACACAGCGTATTGCAGCATTGAAGCCATCAAACGAACTGACTGCAGATTCTACCCGACCTAAAAAGCCTCAGCATCCACCTAAAAAAACTCTTATGACTAGAGGAATTTTAAAGGGGTCATGACATGAATTTTTTTTAATTATTTTAATATGTTCCTTGAGGTATACTTACAATGTCAAGTTTTTTGGGGGGGAAAAAAAAGTGGAAAAATTATTATTTTCAACCCTCGTTCTGACCCTCTGTCTAAAATCGACCTGTTTTAAGGGGCGGGTCCTTTAAGGCTTCTCAGTAACCGGCACTGTTATGATTGGCTAACGTCATTGCATAGTAACAGTATCAATTCCCCCTCACTACGTATTGCATGTTTTGAGTGTTTTGACAACATAAACTGTAATTTCCAGACAAAGCATTATGAAATAATTTACGTATTTGTTGACTGACTGCAGCTACATCACAAACCGTGTTTCTTTGTGAACTCTCCATGACGCTGTGCCTCGTTTACAAAACAAAATACTCCGATCAAACCTCAGACACGGTCCAGGATGCCAATAAAATAAACTATCCACTTGTTCCTTACGCTGGGATCCTTCTGATATCTGTACAAAGACGAGCTGTTTAAACCAAACGCATCAAAGCAAACCTTTCTCTCGATTCGTCTGATTGACGACAGACTCGAGCGTGTGGACTCTGTCAGAAAGTGTCTGTGTCTGTGTACTGTATCCAGTGTAGACAAGATAGCGACATTGATTGGAATTTCTATTTGCATTTGACGCAACGCGACACTCGCATTCAGTGTAATTATGTGTCCGCTATTTGTGGCTGAATGGGCGGGGCCTATGTCAATGTGTTGCTCTGGAGGCGGTGTTTATGCAAATGACTGTGCCCGGGTGATGTCACCTTGCACCTCAGATCCAAAACAAGCCATTTTCTTAGGGTTATTACGTAAATGTTTTTTTTATTGATGATTTGGACATTTTAAGTTATGAAACTTGCAGGATGTATTAATCATACAAACACCTGTATCAAAAGATCAAAGGAAATTTGGTTTATGTCGTGACCCCTTTAAAACACCGATAAATCCATTCCAAATCCACAATCTGGCAACCCGCATGAACATCGAGTCTTATGCTGGGTACACACTAAAAGATTTGTAAAAACTTATAAGATCTTCAAATTGTGAGAGACCACAAACATGAGGGGGGAAAAAATCCTAGATTTAACCGTTTTGCTCGTATAGTGTGTGTGGTGTCCTCGAGGTTCCCCCCCCCCCCACACACATCAGGATTTCTGATCGTAAATATTCAACATGTTGACCAAGATAATCGGGACATTACCTAGGATTGTCGGAAGAGGAGAAATCAGCCCAAAATCAACCCAATTATCTTGTGGTGTGTACCCAGCATTAGGAGAATAGGGTGGGAGAAACAACTTTTTTTTCCAATATTTCGAATTTGGACTGCAGTACCCATTTCAACCACTAGCTGTCAATAAATGACATACTGCAGCTTTAAATGTCTTTATTCATGTTCTCTTTAAAAGCAGCACATCTACAGCTATCAAAGGAACATTTTTGTAACAATTTTCATGTTTTAATTTTTTGTTTGTTTGTTTTTTTAGCGCAAGGTCTGTGTTATTTTTGTGCATGTGAAAGTTACAGATGTTTAGCCTGTCAAAATATTGTCAAAAACTAATCAAACCAAGCCGTATTCAACTGTATTTAGGTTCAAATGATGGATGCATAAAAAGATATTCAAAATAAAGAAAAAGTATTTTGATATTTTTTGTTCATAAAATGTTATTTGGTCATGTCCACAACATTGATAATGGCACACAGAGTTTTAAGTGTTGTATTGTTCTTGCTCTTGCAGGTAATGTGTCGTTGCTCCACTCCACTTGATAACTCAGTGAAAGAGAAGATATCCATGTTCTGTCATGTGGAACCTGAACAGGTTAGTGTGGATCCCGCAGGACTAAAAACCACTTAAAGAGCCAATGTGACTAACATAACTGTTGAGCTAATGTGAACAATTTGTTTCATAACTGTTGAACATTCAGTGTAGCATAATTATCAAGAACATGTTGGAAAAGCAGCTGAAACTGAGCCAAAATGTGTCTCAAGCACAGTGGGTCGCATTCACTGATATTGGATGCGTGATACTAATGCAATCTAGGGATGCACGATATTGGATTTTTGCCGATATCCGATATGCCGATATTTTTCAGTACATTTTGGCCGATACCGATATATTTCTTTTTGTTTGGAAACAACACAAAGTCTCTCCTGTGTGGAAATTTAAAAATAGAATAAATTTTTAATTTGTTAGAATTAAATAATGAAGTTCTTTTATAATGACAGTACATTGAAAGCTTTGAAAATAATTATAAATCAGCTATATATCAATCGCTGCATTTTTTTTTTTTAATTTTTTTTTCCAGAAAGATGCAGTGGTAACCTTAAAATATTATGTTAAGATTTAACAATTGTAGATGTTCTAACGCAAGAGTTGTAAAAATTTTGAAAATCTTTTAGAGCTCATGATTCATTTAAAAAAACAAACATATTACACATTAATGAATAAATATGTATATGTAAAATGATTTAATTTACAAGCGTCATGTTTGTTTTTGTTTTTTTATCACAAAAACTATAGCTTCTGACCTTTGCATTAAAACATACTCATGATTTAATTACATTGATACTGCTTTATTTATTCAGAAACACAAGTTTCTTAGTGATATTTGTGTATTTTACTTTCATTTTGTTACAAGTAGGCCAACAGCGCCCCCTATGTAAATACAACGCCTTACCAGGCAGGCATTGGGGCCCGGGGGAGGCTGCTGCTACTGCTAGTGACTGTTGAATCACATCACATACCTAATGCTGACCCTAATCTTGTACATGTAATCTCAAATTAAATGCAGCAATCCAAAACAGTGAATCTAATCATCATTAAAGCAAACGTTTGCTTCAAGGATGACTACACTGCTGACGTGATTAATCGCTAGCACACCCTGAGCACATGTGAGTCAATCCTCTTATCGGCAAGACATATCGGCATAAGTTTTAATATCGGGCCAATTCCGATATTTACATTTTAAGCCATTATCGGCCGATTGCAATAATATCGTGTGTCCCTAATGCAGTCTTTAACTCTTAGCATGAAATGTGCATTATGTTTATGCACAATTATTAAGTGAAAAGTTTGTCTTCTCTACAGGTGATCTGTGTACACGATGTGTCGTCCATCTACAGAGTGCCACTGCTCTTAGAAGACCAGGGCGTTGTAGGATATTTCTGTCGCAGACTGAACCTGCCCATTGAAACCAAACCCAGGAAAATGCTCGCAAAGTGGAAAGAGATGTCAGACAGGCTAGTACAAACTCAAAACATAAAAATCGATTCAGCATCAGTTCATACGTTAATACTAAGCTATCATAGATCATGTTGCGCAAGATTTGTTTCATATTGTGATAAGGACAAAAAGGCTCTTTTTTTTTGATGTTATCTGCACTGTGTTTGTATGGTAGGTCAGACAGGCTGTTGGAGCAATGCTCCATTGCTCTGGTAGGGAAATACACCAAGTTTTCAGACTCGTATGCCTCTGTGATCAAAGCCCTGGAGCACTCCGCTCTCGCCATCAGCCACAAACTAGAGGTTAAGGTGAGTGAAACCTTTAACACGGCCAGATAAGATTGATTTAGCAGATGTAACTAATTCTACCTCTAAAGAATACTTCATCAAACAGGAGACTTTTCAGTTGCGCACTTTTCTTAAGTCGCTGGGGTATATTTGTAGCAATAGCCAAAAATACATTGTATGGGTCAAAATGATTGATTTTTCTTTTATGCCAAAAATCATTAGGATATTAAGTAAAGATCATGTTCCATGAAAATATTTTGTAAATTTCCTACTGTAAATATATCAAAACTTAATTTTTGTTTAGTAATATGCATTGCTAAGAACTTCATTTGGACAACTTTAAAGGTGATTTTCTCAATGTTTCGATTTTTTTTTTTGCACCCTCAGATTCCAGATTTTCAAATAGTTGTATCTCAGCCAAATATTGTCCGATCCTAACAAACCATACATTAATGGAAAGCTTATTTATTCATCTTTCAGATGATATATAAATCTCAATTTCAAAAAATTGACCCTTATGTGACCCTGGTCCACAAAACCAGTCATATGTCATTAAAAACTAATTTTCCTACTGTTTCTACAAATTTTCCTTTCTTACACACTGTGCTCGTAGCGCGTGCTCTTCAATGGAACGCACAAATACGGCATGAGCGCTGTAGGCTGTATCATTTCATATTAAAGCTGGAATGAAACTACAAACGTGTGTCAGATCTGCGTCACGTTCAGCAGCGGCAGCTCTTAAAGTAATAGCAGCCAAATACCAACCCAGCTGCTGTGATCTCTGTTTATCAAAGAACAAAAGAAAAAAGAGGAAATCAATAACTTTTTTGTAGCTTTAACAATTCGTCTAGCCCATATTTAATTTAGAATTTAGCGTTTGGTAGCTTAATTCAATTTCTGTATATTTCCTATATGCTGAAGGGCATTTGTTATAATGGGTTTATGCGAAGATTTTCAAGTTCATTAAATTAGTTTTTTTTTTTTTTTTTTTTTTTAATTGATAGCTTTCAATTATACTCTAATGTTAGTATAGTCAACATAGTCAATGGTTAAAAATTAGGAAAAAAAGAACAATTTCCTACAGACATCAGTAGTATTTCATCAGTAGTAACTTTTCCATAGTTCCTAGAAATATCAGTGACATAAGTGTACACTGATTGGCCAAACTCGCCTTCAGTCATAAAATAAAAGATTGAATGTGAAATTATTGCAATATATAAAAGTATGTTTAAAAACTTTAATGTTAGGTGGGATTAATTGCGATTAAAACAAAAAAGGTGATTAATTAGTTAACTTTTATGGATTAACAGCACTAATTTGTATCAATGGATCTTTACCTAATTCTTTCTTCTTTCTCTAGTATGTTGACTCTGCAGATTTGGAGGCCGGTAGGTTACAGGAGGAGCCTGTGAAGTACCACGAGGCCTGGCAGAAACTCTGCAGTGCGGAGTGAGTAATGACTCGTGCTGTTTGATTATGCCTAAAATATACATGGCTGATTTCATGCATTCAAATCTATTCTGTTTAGTAAAATGCCTTAATGGTGTTCTTTCATTGTGGAGAATTCAGATCAGTGTTAAATTTTCGCCTGCTATCCTGATGTAGTTTTGCTAATATTACTGCTGCGGTCTCTCGTGTGGTCAGTGGTATTTTAGTACCTGGAGGTTTTGGAGTACGAGGGACGGAGGGCAAGATTCAAGCCATCAGCTGGGCTAGGAAACAGAAGAAGCCTTTCCTCGGTAGGACCTCATTAAAATGCGTTAAAACTGAATGTCCTGCAGCGGCTGTGAATGTAACCCCGTGCCGTTCATCTTCCAGGTGTGTGTTTGGGGATGCAGCTCGCTGTGTGTGAATTTGCTAGGAACATGTTGGATTGGAAAGGTACATTTTTCCTACGCCCACAAAAAATAAATAAATAAAAAGTACTGAATGTTTAACAAGCAGTATTGAACAAAGTGTGACTCTTGTTTTTCCTAGATGCCAACTCCACAGAATTTGACCCAGAAACGAAATATCCAGTGGTGAGTATCGGATTTAGTTAAAATGTGGATTTCTGGTCTGTTTTGCATCAGAAGCAAATGGAGCAGATGTAACGATTCGATTTGATTGGTCACCTCGCAGGTGATTGACATGCCAGAGCACAATCCAGGGCAGATGGGTGGCACTATGCGGCTGGGGAAAAGGAGAACCATTTTCAAAACCAAACACGGCATACTTCGTAAGTGCATTTCACTAACTGAAATACTATACCAGTAATACAACTTATTTAAACATATTCTCTCTCTCACAGGAAAACTTTATGGAGATGTAGATTATGTTGAGGAAAGACACAGACATCGCTTTGAGGTGCATCATCTCTGCTTTTTTTATAGATGAATTTATATGACAGTATGTGTATAAAGTGATAGTAAAAGATTGGAGTGTGGGATTTATTGAATATGCTGAATTTGTCTTGGTTTTGGTGGTTGTATAAATTAATCATCTTAAAATTTATATTTTAATTGACTTATGTTTGACCATTTTTCTAAAGTGCATGTCTTTATCAGACTTTTCTGATAATTTCACAGTCCTTCCTTGTCTCTTGAAAAAGAAAAGATTGATATTTTTATGTTGTCTCCTTCAAATATGGTGTTAGATTTGGTAAACCCATTCATTTTCCATTCAGTTCAAAATGAAAGCTTCAGTCAATCATCTGATGGGTTAATGTCTCAGACATGTTTCTGTGAGGCATTTTGCTTGCTGTAGTTGAACACATTTCTTCATGAGTAGCTATGCTTTCATATAAGCACCCACATAATTCAGTTATAGTTGGATCGGTGGCCGAATCAGGGTGAAAGGCCTTTGTGTAAACAAGTAAAATTAAACGCATAAATGCTTGAATCAGACTATTCATCAGTTGAACTGCTGAATATCACGCATGTTAGCATACACTTTACGTAATATGAATGAGCCTGTTTTTTCTGTTTGTATTTATGTCTTATGAACTGGTCAGTGGAGGAGACGACCCTTGATTATGTTTGCTAAAAACATTTTTTAGACACATCGAGGAGAAAATGTCACTTATGCTCACTGAAGTTTTGTCTGGAATACATGTGTTACTTGTGTAAGCCGATTTATGAACTGGATTGCAGAATTTGAAAATTGGATTAAAATTAGCTGATGTAAACATATCAGGTACAAAGTATTTATTATTATTATTATTTGTTCTGTTTGCACAGGTGAACCCAGAGCTGAAGCAGCATTTTGAGGAGAAGGGCTTTCGTTTTGTGGGTCAGGACGTGGAGGGCGAGAGAATGGAGGTCATAGAGCTGGACGGTGCGTCTGAGGAAACTCACACAAGAGCAATTGAAATGCACACTATTTTTGAAAGCATATTTCCTCCCCTTCAACATTTATATGTGCTGACGTGAGAATAGTGTAGTGCTGTCAAACGATTAATCGCATCCAAAATAAAAGTTTTTGTTTACATAATATATGCATGTGTGCTGTGTATATTTATGTTTATATAAATACACATGCATGGATATATTTCAGAAAAAATGTTATGCTTATTAAATAGATTTATTTATAATATAAATTATATGAATATAAATATACACATGTAAATATTTTCAAAATATACACTGTGTGTATTTATATATACATAATAAATATACACAGAACACACATTATGCAAACAAAAACTTTTTTGTATGCGATTAATCACTTGACAGCACTAGAATAGCGTAATTGCTTATTAACATTGTTATAGTGAATACTTTAACCTGTCATAACCAGTCATTTTGTGAACAAGGATACCTGTTTTTAAGAGAGCTGTCAAGTCATCTTTATTTCTGTAGCATTTTATACAATATAGATTCAAATGTGACCCTGGACCACAAAAGCAGTCTGAAGTCGCTGGGGTATATTTGTAGCAATATCCAAAAATACATTGTATGGGTCAAAATTATTGATTTTTCTTTTATGCCAAAAATCATTAGGATATTAAGTAAAGATCATGTTCCATGAAGATATTTTGTAAATTTCCTACCGTAAATATATCAAAACTTCATTTCTGATTAGTAATATGCATTGCTAAGAACTTCATTTGAACAACTTTAAAGCGCATTTTCAATATTTTGATTTTTTTGCACCCTCAGATTCCAGATTTTCAAATAGTTGTATCTCAGCCAAATATTGTCCGATCCTAACAAACCATACATCAATGGAAAGATTATTTATTCAGCTTTCAGATGATGTATAAATCTCAATTTTGAAAAATTGACCCTTATGACTGGTTTTGTGGTCCAGGGTCACATATCAGCTTTTACTGTGATGCAGACAAAATTCAGTTCTGCTGTAAAGCAGCTCTAAAAGACAATAGTAAACAGTCGGTTCATTGTTGATTACTGATAGAATTGATTTCTGCGGTCATTTAACAAAAAAACCAAAATCAATAGACCATGCTTTTCTTGTCTATGTTTTTTGTTGTTGCAGATCACCCGTATTTTGTTGGTGTCCAGTATCACCCAGAATTCACATCCAGACCCATTAAACCGTCTCCGCCGTACCTGGGCCTGCTGCTGGCGGCTGCCGGGAGGCTGCCAGGTTACCTTCAGAAAGGCTGTCGGCTCTCACCACGGTATGCACTGATGTTCCCTGAGCGGACAAATTCCTCTCACTCAGTGTCATCCAGAGATTTCACATAATAAAACCTGGCTGCGGTTTCTTGAACCTTGACCTCTGACAAAATGTCTTTTATCATTTTGCATGATGGTGACAGCCGTCAGAACCTTGATTGATGAGTTATGCATTATACCAAATAAGTTGTTTTGTGTTGACAGAGAAACATACAGCGACCGGAGCGGCAGCAGTTCTCCAGACTTAGAGATGGCAGGCTTCAAACTACACTCACTCGCTCAGGAATGAATTAGTTAATGGTACGCTGCAGCATGTAATTGCATTTGTATACAGTATGACTTCCAGATAAGCTTTAGGTTATACTTGTTCCTTTCAGGGCTTGTTTTATGAAAAGGACGTGCTACTTAAATGCAGTTTTAAATTGTCCAGTTTCAAGTGAATAGGATTTGACATGAAGACTGGCAGCTCCATTTGTTGTTTAACTCCTTTTCCATGCATGTGATGTTTCCAATTAAACTTGTGGAGATGATCTTTAAACTTGCTCTGGCCAACTAGACATGTTCACTTAATGTGGTTAAATATCTTGAGGTGTGTTTCATTCTGCCCCTGTAATGAAAACAGTATTTTGCATTTGTATTGTTTTAATCTGACAACTGTCCTTTCTGCCATATGTAAATAAAGTCATGGATCCTTTGTACACTACCCCATTAAGAACCACAACTTTTGCATTAAGCCAAGCATTCCTGCAAAAGTTTGGCAGTTTATTAAACAAATCATTTTTACAGAACAAATGTGACCCTGGATCACATAACCAGTCAATTTTTCAAAACCGATTTATACATCTGAAAAGTTTTCCACTGATGTATGGTTTGTTAGCCAAATACTGTCCGATCCTAAGATACAACTATTTGAAAATCTGGAAGTGTGGGTGCAAAGACTTAAGAGAAAAATCACCTTTAAAGTTGTCCAAATTAAGTTGATATTTACAGTTAAGAAGGCACAGAATGATCTTTAATGTCCTAGTGATTTTTGGCATAAAAGAAATCAATTTTGACCCATACAATGTATTTTTGGCTATTGCTACAAATATACCCCAGCGACTTAAGACTGGTTTTGTGATCCAGGGTCACAAATAAGGATTAAAAGACATCAAGAAGCAATGATCCAGATTCTGGTAGCTAAAAAGCCTTTATTTGAAAGTTGATCAAACAGTGTCATATGCTAGACCAAGCCACACTTTATTAGTTCTGGCTTGCACCACTCATGTAACTACTTCCACTTGCTGGTCAGGAGCTGCTCATAACCTAAAAATAAAGATGCATAAAATTACCATAAGTCATAATAGACAGCACAGACAACTCAAAGTGACAAGCACTGATCTCAGTCCCATATCCGCAAGTTTCATCCAGCAGTCACCAATAAAACATCGGTCATCCTTGATCAGGAATCATTATACTTTATTAAAAGCTGACAGTAATATACCTGCACTAGCTCCACGGGTCCTACAGGCCATCAGCACCTGTAAGAGGAAAAACTATTAGAGGACACAAATCACCATGCAAGATCACTTCAGCAGCCAGAGAGAGTGTGTTGGACAGTCGAGTGACCGACGCAGACACCGGCAGACGGGCCAGTCAAAGTCTGCCCGCTGATTTAGCACGCTGTTGGAAAACCTGGAGAACCTGGAGCACACGGACAGCACAGGTTCTCAGGAAGCGTGCAAAAACACTACAGATGCTGAACTTACACACGGACCCACGCACCAGACGTCTCCTCACGGACAGCACTGCAACATCTGAGACAACAAAACACAATATTAAAGCCAAAGAAACACCAATTGAACACTATAAGAGAAGTTACATTCGGCTCAGGAGCGTTTGAGTCTCATAATAGAGCTGCGCTCTCAGAGAGGGCAAGTTTGTCATCACAGCCAGCATTACACCTAAAAACCTTAAACGGATACCAACCTCTTAGAGAAGGCGGCTCACTCAGACCATCTCAAGCAGTATTTTAATGACGGGACGTCTTATTTATAAACTCATTTTGCATCATCCGACCTGCAAGAAAGAAACAGCTAACGTTAGGCAGGGCTCCTTAAAGAAAAGGCATCCGAGAAGACAAGTTCCGGTTGTCCTCTTCCTTAATGTTGCTGGGACAGCTACAGCTGAACTGTACAGCGACCGTCGGTAAAAGTGTTGCTTTTGGCTCCTGTTTGACCGCATCCGTTATAGAGGAACGGGAACGGCTTCGATCAGGGCCAAGACTTCAGTCTTATACCATTATTAACGTCACATGCACAATTTATTTTTTTTAATAAAATGGGCACGGGCCAAACGTTCATTAATCGCTAAAAAGCTTCCATGAAAATGCACGTTCACTGTAACGTTACGTAGTTAAAGATGACTCAACGTTACCTCTGCAGTAGAGATTGCGGTGGAACCACGTGGTGATCCGATATTCACTTCGGCAAACACCTGGAGAGCAGAAGAGAGGAGATCAGGAGACATCCACGGAGTCACAATAGAAATAGCGTTACAGAAATAAGCTTAATATGGATGTAACGTATATCTCGAACTAGCAATAGCGTATTAAAATGTGGCACACATGACTACATAATGTACTTAAGGTTACAGACTTGGCATTTTGATACATCTAGACTATGTCCACGTTATATAAGAAAAGTTATATACAAAAACAATGCAAACAAAAGTGCCTAAAATAGCCTCGCTGTGGAAGCTACTCTTCAAACAATTAATTCACAAAACCAAAAGATTGCTTTCAGAAGCCTTATAAAAAAAAAAAAGTTTGCAAGTCATTTTTAATACTTAAAAACTGGAAGACTGTTTTATTCGAGGCCACGCGCCGTTACACGCTGCATCGCGATTATTACTAAACTCCATAAACACTCATCCTGCGCTGAACGCCTAATTCCTAAACGCGCTAGTGGTGTAACATCCATCCAAACAAACTATTTATGAAACCTAGCTACTAAAACACAGCGTACAAGCGTCGACGTTTCACGATTGTGTAAAACTCACCTTCATTCTCGGAGAAAGCGGGTTGAAAGAAGGAAGAGGATAACGTGACGCGTGCTTTTATACAGCGAAACGTAACGCTGATTGGTCAACGGGCTCGTCGCTGATTGGTTGAATGTGATGGCCGGGTCGCAACGCTTGATGGGATATGTAGTTCTGATTTGTAGAATGTAGTTCTGGGATTTTTCTGACATCTCGGATATAGATTTGATGGTATCTGATGACTTTCTTTTATTTATTCAATGTGAAATATATTTGTAATATGCATATATGTTGAAATTATAAAGTAATTATCATGCTGTTGTTGTTAAACCCTTGTTCTAACTGACTTGCTTTTACACATTGGCTGGGAATTATAACCGTTAGCTCCAATAAAACAAAAAAAAAAACACAAACCCCCATGATTATATAATGGCTAATTCCTTCTGTCCACAGATTATGCCATACATGAACTCATAGCGGGAGAATTCTGTGATCAGGATTAGTGGGATACTGGTCAGCTGATTAAGATAACCCCATTAAGCGCTTTATCTCTTTTTTAACATTACATGGTATTTACAAGCAGATTCCGGATTTTTGGGATTGTTAAATTATATACTGAAGCCCCGACAGCCTCAATAAGGTCACGAGTATTTCAGCACCACGGACAGAGCCAGTGCAGATCCGCTTGGACCGAGCCAAGATAATCTCCAGTAACCACAACACATTAATACATCGACTACACGGTCTGGTCTGATATTTGGCTCTTGCCATTTGCATGATAACAACAACAGCAATGCGAGACACCTATCCATATCACGCAGCGCAGCTCTTGTAGTGGATCGGAAAAAGCCATAAAATCTATTTTACCACAAAACCAGTCTTAAGTCGCTGGGGTATATTTGTAGCAATAGCCAAAAATACAATGTATGGGTCAAAATGATACATTTTTCTTTTATGCCAAAAATCATTAGGATATCAAGTAAAGATCATGTTCCATAAAGATATTTTCTAAATTTATCACCGTAAATATATCAAAACTTTATTTTTGATTAGTAATATGCATTGCTAAGAACTTCATTTGGACAACTTTAAAGGCCATTTTCTCAGTATTTTGAATTTTTTGCACCCTCAGATTCCAGATTTTCAAATAGTTGTATCTCAGCCAAATATTGTCCTACAAACCATACATCAATGAAAAAGCTTATTTATTCAGCTTCCAGATGATGCATAAATCTCAATT
>JAFVLL020018718.1:0-16306 GCA_021397915.2 Tor tambroides | reverse complement strand
TTTATATATACATAATAAATATACACAGTACACAAATATATATTATGAAAACAAAAACTTTTATTTTGGATGCGATTAATCGCGATTAATCGTTTTAACAGCACTATAACAGTGCAACACAAAGCGTCACAAATGAAACCCAAACAAACAGCACATGCAATAAAAGACCGAACAATATATTGCAAGCACTTAAATTTCTTAAATCAAATTCAAGTACTTCATGCACTTTAAGCACCTTTTACGAACAAATAATGAAAACTTTTTTTTTTTTTTTTTTACTATTTTCAGCCAAATAATTTCGGTTGCCGAACATTCAGCGCATCCCTAATAATTATCACATTACATTTATGGTTCTTACAAAACAAAACTACTTTTAGGATTTCATTTACATCCCATGCGTGGGTAGGGATGTGCAATATATATCATCAGTGATTTACAGAACGCATTGACTGCGTTCTTTCACTGCATGATTCAGTCTGTTTAAATACATTTAGAATGATCACAAATTCAAGACATGGGGCAGAAAATGTAGTTATTTATACCACTTCATAAAGTTAATCAATTTCACAAGAAGAGTGTTGTTTTTTTCTCCAAAAATTAAAATGATTTCAAATGTGATATTGATTTTTTTACAACAGTTCAATAAACAAGAAGTTAATTAAGCGACTTGGGTTTTAGACACTATCCCCCGGTTTCACAGACGAGGCTTAAGCCTAGTCCTAGACTAAGTTGCAAGTCTGAGCTGTTTCAACTGAAATAAACTTGCACTGACTGATCTTAAAATATATCAGTGCCTTTGTTTTGTCTCAAGATGCACACCAGTAATGTTTTTTTCTAAGAATGTTTATAAAAATTACTTAAAAGTCCTAATTGTACTATGGCCTAATCCTGGCTTAGTCTAAGCCCTGTCTGGGAAACCGGGCCTATATTTCCTGTGTTTGCTCTATTTCGACAACAAAAATAATCCCAAACATAGCTACAGCACTGTTTTGCGTCTCTGAGCAACATGACAGTGATTCGTTCCTGAATGAATCAACCGTTAAATGATTCGGTTCAATCGCAACGATTCACTTATTAACAGTGACTTGCTGCCACCTACTGGTGGTTTTAATTCACATTTAAAGTATCTTTTATTATTTAAATAATTTCAAATATCAATATTCAACGTTTTATGTTTAATTTCTCAAAACATTACTTATGCATTTGTAATTGCAGGTTCAATGCATTTATGTCTTGCATTAAATTTAATTTACTTGGTAACAGCCCAAATGTCGTCTTATTCTAATTCACTGATTAAATGTAAGAATTTAAACCTTAAAAGATAATGGACACTTTTAGAACCAAAAAAAGGCTTTATAAATATAAAATTTCTATCAGTGTGAACTGAGCACCGCACAGAATATGAAGAATATCAGAAACTTTAGGAGTTAAGATACCAGCACAAGAACACTCTCAGCAAAATATCGTCTGATTATTGTTATCGATAAAATCCCAGAAAACATTGAGATATTATTTTTGGTCAATATCGCACAGCCCTATGCGTGGGTCATGCAGTTTTTTCACTCTAAGCTCATGCTGTGACCTCTGCTGCCCAAAGTGACACAAAATGAGGTTCTCCATCTCACAATACAGACTCAGCTAATCAATACTGAAATTTGTTGTTGTCCATTTTCTTTATTCACCACATGAACATTTCTCTCTAACAGTTGACTGCTGATCTGAATCAGAATCAAATTTATTGGCAGGTATGTTTACACATACAAGGAATTTGCTGATCTGCTCACCGGTCGCACTGCAGCTCTGACGGCCAGCTGATGCCGAAGGTCAGCATGTCTCTGCTGCAGTCGGACAGCACGCGCTCACACAGCTCTCTGCAGGGCCGCAGGACACGCGTGTGGTCAGTGCACTCGGGAACAAACGCCTGGCACAGGAACAGATGCACCTCAGGAGAACAGCGCAGGCTGGCCAGCGGCATGAAGGCCTGATCACACACAAACACAGAGACTGAAGGCGGTTTTGCTACATAGTTGGTTTCATGTCTTTTAAACGGATTCACACTTTCTTACTCTAACTTAATCAAATCATTTAGCCTTTAAGAAATATTTTATGTTTGTTTACTGATTTATTTGGACAAGAAGGACAATGTAGATTCAGACGTTCATTATCACAAAACAAAGCCCAACAGGAGTATCTGCTGACTGTATATTATCACTTACAGCGAGAAATAGTAAGAATGAATCCACAGAATCACAACATAACTCTGTGCGTGCGTGTGTGTGTGTGTGTGTGTGTGTACAAACAGTATTGACTGCAGACGGCTCTACCCTCCAGTTTCCTTCCTTCCTTCTCTCTCGTTTAAATCACAGGCTGTAACAATGGGGCCGAGGCCTTTCCTCTCACGTATTACACAAAACCCATTATTTGATACAACTACAAAAGCAGGGAAACAATCCCCGAGGGAATCGCAGGAATGTGCTCTGAAACACACCGAGACTCGACTGGGTAAACACTGAACCGATGGTGATCAACATTCATCTCAACTGATCTCCACACTACAGTCGCAAAATATAAATGCTTGATATTTTGTGTTTTTAAAAGAACAGACATGTTACATTTTGAACATATAAAATAAACCAAGGCACGTTTCCCATGTGATCTTCCGTAACTTACGCTGTATTCAGAGCTCACATTAACAATTACTGCTTTCCAATTTAATTTGAATTATTTTAAAGTCTCTTCAAAGTGTGATGAGTATAAACTAGTGCTATCAACCCTAATCGCGATTAATCGCATCCAGAATAGAAATTGTTGTGTACATAATATATGTGTGTACTGTGTATATTTATCATGTATATATAAATACACACACATACACATAAGAACAATGTTATGTTTATATATTAAATATTTATATATAATATAAATTATATAAATATATGCATTAAATACATGCAAGTATTTTCAAAATATGTGTGTGTGCAGGGCTGTGTGGAAGGTGATTCATCTGCGATTATGAACGCGATATTGCGTAGCTTGATCTATGGCTCTGTGTATTAAATGCTGCTCCATCTGAAAGCACGTGATGGAGATTTACTACTGATCACAGAACCGCCTTTACTGACCAGATGCGCATGACATTTGCATGCGATTTATCATGCAGCCTTATGTGTGTGTATTTACATATACATAATAAATATAGACAGTACACGCACATATTATGTACACAACTTCTATTTTAGATGCGATTAATGCAATTAAGATTGACAGCACTAGTATAAACTTAAATGAAAAGCACAACACCACATCCACTTAACATTTTTCATTACTAAAACGGAGCATTTAATTTATTGTGTATTATATGGTTAAGCCTCAGATGGATTCAAACGGCCTTCTGATGACCTTCAGCAAACACTACCTTCATCTTCACCGCAGCAATGTCCTGGTCATAGTGCTCCAGCATGTTGGGGAAGAATGTGGTGTTGTAGGGCATGCCGTGGCACCATTGCACATGCACAGGCTCACAAGTGAACGAAGTGTGGCTCATGCAAGAGTCCAGCATGAAGAAAGCAATGCTGAAGCACAGCAAGATCTGCATGGCAGCAGCTGTTTGAACTCAGAAGATTCAGGAGGATCTGAGAGTCATCAGATGAGCTCCAGAAACCTGCAAGACACAAACATACACATTAACATCATCTGAGCACAGTCTCAGCTGCAGCACGAACATGAACAGAGAAACATCTGTGATAAACCTACCGCTAACTGTTAAAAAAAACCATGAAAAGCGCAAAACAAAAACTGACGCTTCAGCGCGTTTCCGAAACTCTTATGAAATGAGAGCGAATTCGGTCTGAACATCGAGAGATTACAAACTTACGATCATCTTGACCACTCATTAAAACAAGTTTATCCGAAAAGTCACATGCTGTATCTTGAAGTGTTTGAATTATTGTGGTTTGGTTTCTTTAACGATCGTAAACAGCTCTGGAACAAGCCAAAGAAAACACGCAGCTTGTCTTACCTGAACACGTCCACTGTCGCACAAACTCTGTTTATTTGTTCTTCTACACCATTTCATCGAGTCTTACTAGACGTACACAGTCATGTACTTCATTCTCCATTCGTGAATCTATTCTGAAAGTCTCCATATATCTGTAAACGATCCTCTTTGGGCCGAAGAGAAACAATCGCTTTACTGGAGTTTTTGCTTCCGAAAAAAAGTAATTCTTGTCAGCGCCTGCGCAGAAGAGCTCAGCTGGGAACGTGTAACAACCACTGATCTATAATAGAGAAGCATTACATACTGTATATAAATCAGCTGTAACAACACTGCAGAAGAGAGAAAAAATACTTCACTATCGTTTTACCACATTTCTTTTTTACTCGCTTATGTTTGGTTACTCTTTTTACTTCACTGCGTTTTAACCAGAATCAAACCTTATTACTTCGATGCTTTCAATAAACTTTAAAAATAATAATAAATAACAGCATGAAATGTAGCTGCATACTTTGTTTTAAGATCTGTTTATGAATATAATTTAATTTGACATACTTTTACCTTAATAAATAAAAAAGTTATGAAAAGTTTAAAGTTATAGCCTGGTTTGTGACAGAACCGTCCCAACTTGCTCAAATAGAGCAAATAATAAAATACAGTTATATTTCAATACCAAATCATGCACTATGAATGTCTAACAAAACCATCATTAAATGTCATTTAACACATACTAATTTATGGTAAATACAAAACGGGGAAAAAATAATAAAAAATAACACTCACACAAGCAAGAGTGTGGGTACAGACATAAATGGCTCCAGCATCTTCACACTCCACAGAGGACAAGTGGTTTGAAAGATGGAAAACACATTATTAACAGTATCACAATGAAACCATAATTTATCATTTTCTACAGGAAATGTGAGCAGTTTACTGGACGTCGTTATGCAGTTGCGGAGGTGTTTCAAGTGTTTTAGTGCATTGTTGTGTTGCTTTAGGCTGTTCTGAGTGGTTTGGTCTGGGAAGTGGTTTCAGTGGGTCTTCAGTGGTTTCATACAGGCCCAAGTCTCTGTGATTTCATGGTCTCTTGATATGACTCTTTGTTTGTTATTTTGAAAATGCCATGTTTAATTATGATTACTGAACTCATTCTGAGCACTTCTTGGGCTTTACATATCCTAACAGATGATTTTATTAATCACTTTCTCATCTACTAATAAACTTGACCTCCAGGATTTTGGCTTTGTGCGTATATATGTGAAGACCTTTTAAAGTGGCCTTATAAAGTAATTGTTTTTAGGCAGCATGAGTATTACAGACATTAGCAGTCACTACCTGTTTGAATCAACCTTTTGTTTTGTTTTTTATCAGGTAGGGTTAGGGTCATGCTCTAAGAACCATTCTTCAACATTTATTCATATTAAAACCAGTAATTTCCATTACAATTGTGTTCATTACTTCCTCGAGCTATTCACATCTGGCTGTCTCAGAGAGAAACTAAATATGGAACTATTGGTTTTGAGATCTGAACTTGACATTTTTAATAAAGCACTTCTAAATGCCTTGAAGCTTGGCTGTTTTTCTGCTGGACACAGTCACGTCTCCAGAACACCATTTCAGATTCAGCTGACCGTAAACAAATGTACTGTATCATCTCTCGAGGACTGATGAGGTTTTACAACAGCTGTGATTGGAATATGTACACGTGAGCACAATCATTTTACTGTAAGACGTAACCTGCTAAAGTCATCAGGCATGGAGTTCAGGGATGTATGAGGTCTGGCAGCAGTGTTTCCAGCAGCACATTTCCTTCAGAGGAATCACAGAAACAGCTGCGATTGAGCCGAGACTCACCGTGAGAAGTCACTTCAGTTCCTGAGTGCATGGCAGAAGATCATTAGTAGCTTTATATAGCATTTAATGAAGCAGTATCAGCCATGAAGGTCTGTTTGGGTTCGATTAGATCTTAGCTGCAGTTCAGATCCTTCACTGGAGACATTTTTCATCCTAAGCTCTTCAAACTAAGCAGAAGAAGAATATGTTCTTTGAGTTTCACTATGGAAGAAGTTTACTAAGCAGTTTTAAATTGAATTTTTATTGTTTCATATACATGCATTGAAATTTTCATCTCCTGATTGGACGGGCCATAATAATTCTTTGAGTGTATGATAAATAATGAGGAGGAGAATTAATCCAAACTGAAATGTCAGTACTTCGTATATAAAGGGTTTGCTTGAGCAACCAGTCACGCGGTTCAGGCCAAAGAAACAAAATGAAACGGTGAAACTGTCAACAACAGAAAAACTAAAGTAGTCCCAAGAAAAGTACTTTCCCTTGAAGCAGAAAAGCTCGGAGGGAGGACGCGGGCGGATGAACGTCCCGCAGCAGAAAAACATCTGGATTCTGCTCCACTTGTGTTTGTCTGCTTCACCTCTGTTCAACAGTCTCTGCTCAGGTATGTGTGCACTATTAAACGACTAGTAAACATTACTATTCATCTATTTTACACTGGAATGTAATTTATGCTGATATACTTTTATTTTATCTATCAAACATTAGCCATTATGTTACTTTTACACATGCAGAACGCGGGACATTGCCATATTTTGTTGTTAACAGACGGTACAGATTTTGAATCAAATGTCCCATTGTTATGTCCTGTTAACATGCATTATCATATATGAAACTTTGACGTTGATTTGAAACATCTAACTATGATTTACTGTGGTTGTGTGGCTCTAGCTGAAGGAATCTCTTCTCTCTGAAATGAAGAGCTCAGCTTTTATTCTGCTGCTCATCTGGAGCTGTGCTGTGTGTCCCAGCAAACCATCACCGCGAGACACAAACAGCACAGGTATTCTTATCACAGAGATACTGTGACTCAGTCTTTTTCACTGTGCTGAAAGAGTTACTCTCTGTATGAACTGCATGCTGTTGTTTTTAAGCAGAGGGTTCTTGTGAAGGACGGCCGCTGGATCTGGTGTTTGTGATCGACAGCTCTCGCAGTGTCCGGCCTGATGACTATGAGCGGGTGAAGACCTTCATCAAGGACCTGCTGCTGTTCTTGAACGTGGGTCACAATCAGACGCGTGTGGGACTGGTGCAGTTCGGCAGCGTAGTGCAGAACGAGTTCTTCTTGAACAGTTACTTTGAGAAGCAGCTGATGTTGAGTGCTGTGGACCGCATGGAGCACCTGGCGTCAGGAACCATGACGGGTTTAGCGCTGCAGTTCACGCGCGAGGAGGCGTTTTCTCCGGCTCGCGGTGCGCGGCCCGTCCACATGCAGGTGCCTCGCGTCGCTGTGGTGGTGACCGACGGCCGGCCGCAGGACTCTGTGGAGGGGGAAGCGGTTCGAGCGCGGCAGGCCGGGATAGAGATCTTCGCGGTGGGAGTCGGCCGTGTGGACCTGGTGACCCTGCAGGCCATCGGCAGCGAGCCACACGCAGAACACGTGCATCTGGTGGCCAGTTTCAGCCAGATAGAAACACTGCTTTCTGTCTTCCACTCAAAGCTGTGTGCAGGTCAGTCTGTTGCCTTCACTTCCACTGTAAAAAGATAAAAAAAAGATGAAATACACCTCCACCTGCCCGTGGGGCTCAGGCTCATACGCCATTATCATCCTGAAGACATATTGTTTATATTATAATCCTGAAGACCTGTATTGTCTAGTTCAGATGTGTTTTAGCTGAAGTCTCCTGGTTTAGATGTTTAGGAAACTCGTACTGATGACGGATGTTGAATCCTCAGCGTGTCTGCTCTGATCTCCTCAGGATCTGATCCGTGTGCGTCAGGAATCCACGAGTGTGAACACGAGTGTGTAAACACAGACGACTCGTTCAAGTGCCGCTGCAGGGAAGGTTTCACACTCGCTCCAGATGGGAAAGCATGTGGTAAGTGTTGGTTTTCTTCACTGCTGTGTTCTGATTGTCTGAAAGCATAGCATTTGTGACCCGAGCTCTTTAGCTCTCAGAACATGACGGACACGCGTGATGAGCACAAGTGCTTTTCACAAAATTATTTTGTCACTCAAAAAGAACTCATTAATGTGCCTTCACAGTCTGAGCAGCTCTTTAAACTGAATCACACTGACATAACTCATTACTCTCATTACAAATTATGAAGTGATTTGAATCATCATATTTTCAGTTCAAATACTTTTTTGGTGAATATAATTTGATATGGTTTAGCCGCATTACTAAAAAGGGCTCTCATTGTTTTTACTTGCTCTTCTCTCTGCAAGAATAAGCAAGTTTAATACATTTAAAACAATGGTTATTGCAGGTCTGGATTGTAAACGTGGATCTGTGGATCTCATGTTTGTCATTAGTGGCTCCAGACACTTGGGCATTACCGGGTTTGATCTCCTGAAGCGGTTTGTGAGCAGAACGGCGAGCGCTCTGCCGGCCGGATCTCGGGTCGGGCTGCTCCAGTACTCCTCTAAAGTCCGCAGCGAGTTCACTTTGGGCCAGTACAGCAGCGCTAGTGAGCTCCAGCGGGCCATCGCAGCCGTCCGCTATATGGGCCGTGGCTCCGTGATCGGCTCTGCCCTGCAATACCTGATCCAGAACAGCTTCAGGAACAGCAGCAGAACAGCTCAGAGGGTCGCTGTTGTGTTTACAGATGGACGCTCTCAAGACAGTGTGCAGAAATGGGCCAGCAAGGTCAAAGCTGATGGTATAAAACATATATCACATTATTAGAGACTCCCTGTAATGTGTCAATAAGGAGAATCAAAAATACTGAATTCCATTCACATATTAACATTTTTGATAGATGAGTTGTAGTGGACAGAGAAGGAAAAGCACCTCATGCAATTGGTTGATGAATGTTTGATCATAAAGCCATTCTAACATGTGATAAATGGAGAAATGTCTCCAAATAACAAGACAGAGTCCAGTTCCAACAGTCTAACAGTTCTCTCTTTCTGTAGGCATTGCTCTATATGCAGTGGCTGTAGGAGAGACTGCAGAAGAAGAGCTGAAGTTTATAGCATCAGAGCCGCAGCAGAAACATGTGTACTACGCAGAAGACTTCAGGCAAATGGAGCAGATCGCAGACAAACTGAAGTCTCAGATTCACAGCTGTGAAGGTATTATAGCATGTGTGTCAGTGATGAATGTTATCAGATCATAAACAGAAGCTTTAGAGTCTGTGGCAGCTTACACACCTTCATTAACTATGAATGGCGTGTTTCAACTTCAAGAAAGCAGAATCGGCACACAGAACAGTGTTTCTCACGCAAATGTTATGCTTCACCCATCAGAATGCTTTAGAGAAATCGATACCAGTGTGCAAATATTAATACACTGTAAACGGATACTCCATTACACAGTAATACTGTGTGTTTTCTCTGTCTCAGATCAGCTGTCAGTGTCACATCAGTGTAAATGTTGGAAGATGATGCTGTTCCACAACATGACCACTGAAGCTCTGTTGAGGATCTCACAGAAATATATCCTTTATCCCAGACTCAAGCTTTACTCTTACACCAGTTCCTAATGCACGGCACATTTATTTATCTGCTCATCTGACACGGATCTCAGCTGATGTTCAGAAAGACATTAAAGCTGTGCAGCGCTGTGCTGAAATCAGTCAATGTGCTAAACAAACACAACACAGTAGATTAGGGTTAGGGGTTTTTTTGTACTTTGTGGCCATCTGGTGGTCAAAAGGTTAAATAGAAGTGAGTAATATCATGTAAGTACAATATGTTTCTTCATGAACGTCTGAATTATTTGAAAGAAATAATCAGTTCAACACTGATAACATTATTTCATAGGCAAGGTTCACTGTGGGTTTCATTTATTAATTACCATACTGAAGAAACCCACCATGAGTAATTAAAGTAAAGACGACGCTGAGGTTGGCACCTCTCAAACCAGATACTGAAGCAGTTTCATGGTAGTGATGGGAGAAACTAACCTTTTCGAAACTTCAAATCAATTGAACCAACTGCTTCTCAAAATGATTCACAGTTTCGAAGCGCTCGAAACACCACGCTACTGACGCCTGCTGGTCAAACGTGTGAAAATGCAACAAAAACTCACACCAAAACATGCAAAAACAACTTTTAATAACCAAATGCTTTCTTAAAATTTTAATATTAAATGCAATTAAAATAATAAAATGTCATTATATGAGAAGTGTCTGTAGCCTATATGTGTTCTTAATAATTATTGTTAATTTGCAGGCTTGTTTTGTTTGTTTTATGGAAAGCAAGCCAGTAAGAGACTATTAACTACTATTCGTCCTTATAATTACACAAATGTTTTATTAAAAATGTCTGCAAATTGATAAAACTGATTTGAGAAGGTTCAATGGTTCACAGAGATCACCCCCAAAGGCAAACCATTGAAATTTCTAAACGTTTTGAAACAGGTATGACGTAATGAAGTCTCATTTACTGAAATCGCGTGACTTTGGCAGTTTGATACGTACTCCAATTCACTGGTTCAAAACCAATGATTCGCAAAGGTTTACAAGCTTCGTGAAGCAGTGTTTCAAAAGCAGCCATCGCTATTTCATGATTCTCAGGCAAACAAAGCTTCAGGATCAAAGATCACATGATTTTGGCCAAAACAAGTCAAGCTGCGATACAGTGCTTCAGTGTGAAATGTGTAGTTTATTTGACAAGCGTCAGCGTCTAACATATCACTAATGACTGCTGAACATACATGAACTCAAAATATCCAGTGTTTTCATTTCTCACCAACAGCACACAAAAACATCATTTCTTAACAGCTAACACTAGACACTGTGATGAAGAGGATTGAACTGTTGGAGAATGAACTGGTGTGAGATCAGCGCTGGAGCGAAAACATCCAGATCCGTGTCTCACATCTTAAATTACATTTATCCCAAATTATTGTACTGCATAATTAACTGCATAATTCATTTTCTGTATGATTGTACATGTTTGAAGTAAAAAAAGACAACTGTAAGTTTGATTCATAGTGCATTAAAAATCCACATAGCATCACCACTCGGATCCTGCAGATGTACTGAACTTGTAATGAGGACGTCTCTTGGGTCTTCTGGACCGAGAAGCGGAGACATTATCTAACACTTGATGCTCGGATGTGCTCCTGATGGCATCGACCTGGGGAAAGAGAATGGTTTAATGCCTGCTTTACCATAGTAAATCCAGTAAACCTGTTGCTTTCTGTTATAACAGTGTTTCCCCCGACCTGGGGTGCGTTTCCCAAAAGCATCGTTAGCGAACTATGGTGGTAAGTCCTATTGAACTCTATTGGTAACGACGGAACTTGCGACCATAGTTGCTTTTGGGAAACGCACCCCTGGTCGTCAAAGATCCACAACACTGCACCTTCTGCTTATCTAGTTATCTGAAACACTCGACTGGGTTCAGTCATCAGCTCCATGATCTGAATTAATGGTTTGATTAGAGGACGCAGTGTTGTGGTGTTTCTGGAGCAGGAGGGGGAACTCTCTCGAGACAGCATGTTTAGGGCAGGTGTGACCAGCGGCGCAGGTGAGAACAGATCAAGCACAGGCCGATCTGTGAGTCTCTACTGGTGTCGATCTAGCGAACATATAGCCCTGATCAGACCACTGACAGGCCCGACAGGCGAGAACGGTTCGCCACACAGCACTAACAGAAATAAATCAACAGCTTTCTGTCGCTCTTCCCATAGAGTTCAGTTACGAGCCCAATCCTGATCAAAGCCCTTCACTGAAGAGAGACGGAAGGGAATCTCACCAGAATCAGCAGAAGCCTTCGTGCCGCATCTCTGTGAGAAAGCAGAACAAAAGTTATCTGTTTGAATGGATAGTTTTAGGAAAAAATATTTCCATAGACTACAAACCCCATCAACAGAATAATATTCTCATGAATGTAACCCTCAAGATCACATTAAACCAGCAGCAGCACCAAAACTATCAGAGTAAACAATACATAAATAATATGCAAGTAACCCATCCACATCTGCTGCTTCTGAAGATAAACACAACAAATACAAATGAATGACAATATACCTGGATTAGAGCACAAACTCATTACGAAACAAATTCAGAGGGAAAATACATGCTTTAAAACAATCAAACAGACAAACAGGGCTACTGTGCCGCCACGCTTCAGCAGCTGAGCTCTTCTTCTGGTCACGCCTCAGGAGCTGCTTCTTCTTCTTTTAATGTTTAACGGCGGTTGGCATCCAGCGTAATTGGTGCATTACCGCCACCATCTGATCCGGAGTGTGGGTCAGACAATAGGTTTACAGACTAAATCACCCAATTCCCACCTTCCTTCCTTCTCCGCCAAGCATTCAAATACACACACTTCATCCTTATTCTACTATATAATAATAATAATAATAATAATAATAATAATAATTAACCTTCCTCAATACTCCTATAACTCTTCATACCCTGTTAACAACCCCTGTATCCCTTAAGAAATCCATAAGAATTCTAGTCTGTGCCCTATGTTGTGTGCTCAACAGCCCTTTTAAAGTCATGTCCTGAACCTCCATCTCTCTCAATGTATTCCTCATCATCTCTCTCTGAACATCGTACCTGCTGCATCTCCAGACCACATGCTCCACCGACTCCTCCTCCTGGCAGACCTCACACATTCCAGTATCATGCTTTCCTATCAACTTAAGTGTTTTATTTAATAAACAATGTCCCAATCTTAACCTAGATATGACTGTTTCCTCTCTGCGATTTCCACTTCCAATCACTGAACATTTAACTTCCCTCTGGATTTGATATAAATGTCTTCCTTTCCCCTCTCTTGCCACATTTGATTTATTCTCTCCCATATCACACTTATAACCTCCGCTCTACTAACCCTAACTTGCATTTCTATGTTTGCTTTTGTTAACGCCACTTTAGCTAACTTATCTGCCATTTCATTTCCCCTTATCCCTACATGTCCTGGTACCCATAAAAATTTTATCTGCCTTCCTTGATTAGATATTCTTGTCACTGACTGTAGGACTTCAAACAGTATATCTTGCCGACTTTTTGAATAGAATGACCTTATACTAGCTAAAACTGATGATGAATCTGAACAAATCAAAACTTATGCTGCCCCATCTTTTCCACCCTTCGTACAGCGATTTCCACTGTATAAACCCCTAACATTGCCAGCATGTCCACTGTATAAACCCCTAACATATTAGAAGTTCTTCTATTAATTCCAGTTCCTTTGCTCGGAACCACCACACTCAATCCTGTTACTTCCGTCTCTGGTTTCTTGGCACCATCCGTATAAACCTGTATGTAATCTTTATACTTTTCCACTATCCGATTGTTGAAGACTATTTTTAGATTTATACCTTCCTTTGCTCTCCTTTTTTCCTCTAACACAAACCAATCTACTTCAGGCCAAACTAACTTCCAGGGAGCTGTCTCTGGATAAACTACAGTGAAACTTATCCTCAAATTAAAAACTCCTAATTCTTTAGCTGTGTCATTTCCAATCCTACCAAAGTTCTCACTTAGCCTTTTCCCATATTCCCAGCTATCCTGTAACATTACCTTAGTAGGATGTGAATTATTATGCCCTTGTAACCCTGCCCAATAATTTACCATCAACTCCTTCCTTCTTAACTCTAAAGGAAATTCTCCCATTTCTACCCGTAATGCTGACACTGGGGTAGTTTTAAAAGCTCCACAACACAACCTCAAGACCTGTGCCTGGATTACATCAAGCTTTTTTAACTGAGATTGGGCTGCAGAACCAAAAACCGCACACCCATAATCTAACACCGATCTAATTAGAGCCACATTCTCTTCAATGATAATCTACTTGCACCCCATTCTTTCCCCCTCAAACATCTCATTATATTACTCTCTTGCACCTTTCCTCCATTCTCCTGATATGATCTGCAAATGTCAATCGTGAATCCAAATTAATTCCAAGAAATTTAAATGTTCCTACTTTCTCTAAATCTCTCCCTTACATTCTTAACTTTCCTCAGGAGCTTTACTGCCACCTGCTGCAAAACTCCAGCAGAGTCCAGAGAATCAGGTCTCTGCAGAACAAAAGAGGGTGTTTTCAGACGGCTGGGTGTTTCTAAATCATGCAATGAAAACGATTTCCTTTACCTGACCCCACCCCTAAACTGTGACGTGAGCCAATCAGGTGACATGGTTGAAAACGCCCCTCTTTTTTGGCCTCTTTCACTGATCTGGTGACTCCCATTACTTTCCAGAGCAATCAGGTGACTATCACTCATGCTCAGCCAACACTAACAGGTGTAGTGTGTAAAACCAGGTATATGGTGAATCAACATTAAAAACTGAAGGCTACAGTAAAAACCCACAGGACTTTTCTACAGCAGAGGCGTGACTCTCTGGAGGACTTCAGATTTTACTTCCAACCCTCATCAAATACCTGCCTGGGATTTTCCAGCAGTCCCGAAGACCTGGATTACATTGTCCAGATGTGTATCATTAGGGTTGAAACTAAACTTACTAAAAGTCCCTGTAGAGTAGAAACAAAAATGTGAAAGAATATATCAATGCCTATTGTTTGTTTTGGTTTATTAGCTATTAATTGTCCATAGTTAATTGTAAATTAAAGCTATACATTATATTTATGCTTATAGATGCTTTTATCTGAAATGCAGGGGTTGTGTTTATCACTAGCTATGCTTCCATCCACCTATTTTTATGCACATTTTGGAACAGGCATAAAAAACTCTGGATGGAAACGCCAAGATGGGCATAAATTCTAAAAATGCGCATAAAAAAACAAATGCGCACATTTGAGTTGGATAAACTTTTTATCCGATAAGAAAAAATGCGCATAAAATACGATGGAAACACATTTACTGATTAAATTCCTCCATGCGCACTGAAAAAGTCAAGTGAGTTTGCGCTATGAGACGGGATAACTGAGTAACCAGCGGACCGATCTCGTTCACAGCACCTGAAATGTTGTTTGGGTCGTTCTTAAATGTCTGAGCAAAGTCTGTCGTCAAAGTATTTCTGTATAATTGTCTTAATCGACTGCGTTCCCAAACAGCAGCATCCGCCTCCGAAAGCAATGACAGCATTTATTGTGTCTCGGCTGCTCGCTCTGAGGCGCAAGTCATTTATCATATATGAAAATGATTATATTCAGTGGAAACAGTGCTTTATTCGCAAATGTTTTATGCGATATTCCAGTTTTGCGCATAAGTTTAATTCGAATCTTTGGATGGAAACATATAGTGTGTATAGGTTTTCTTGGAATTTACAGCCTTATGTCGAACTACACTAAAATTCCCTTATGAGGCTCTATCACACTCATATTCTTCCAGATTCCCGCTAATCAGCAGCTGTAGTTTTTAATAAGCATGTGTTTCAGGAGATTATTCAGACGTAGGCACGAACAGCGCATGCGCGTCAGCTCCAGCGCGTCTCATTCCGCTCGCGTCTGTTTGACAGGAACACATGCGGCATATTCAGCGCTTAGAACTCAAGAGCGCTGTTTAAAAACTCTAGGAAGTTTTGCGTGCAGACAGAGCTCGAGTGGTTCGGTCGGGATGGGCTGCTCATCTTCCAGCACACAGGCGCTCGCGCAGGAGAACCGACCGCGCGTCAAAGCGGAGGACGCGAACGGAGAAACTCTGCGTAAGTCATTTCACACACATCGCTATTAAACTAAAGCAGTTTGGTAAAAGCTTGTCCTGATGATATTTTCAAACCTGTGCATGAGTTACTGACAGTGTCAAACAAAAAATAATCATTTTTTATTAATCCTAACCCATTTAGTCAGAGATGACATCTTTTCATTAATATTTATGGGCGATCTTTAATTATTGCAGCTCATATCCTACATGTGCTGCAAGGTTATGTTCGTGTCTGTCCAGCAGTTGTCAGTGAGTTTGGGCTGTAGGATCCCTACAAAGATGATGGATATGAGGACAGACACATGCAGCCCCAGGCGTCGATCTGTTTCTCTGGTCTGACCAGTCCTCTGTGTTTCCAGATCATTTTCACATCGGTGCTTCCATTGAGCTCAGAGAGACTCGCTCCGTCAGATGTAGTCGTTGCTTTACCCTGTTTATCTGAACACTGTCTGCATCATGATGGCATGTTTCTGTGGGCTGTTTTCTCTTGTTTCTCTCATAGGTTTGTGTCGTCGTGTAAAATTCACACACAATATGAAAACTGAAACAAAGTCTCACACAAAAGAATACTGTCCATTCATTTGAGAAAACAGCTGAGATGATCACAGAATTAATTTCACATGTTCTGAGAGTAAACCTTCACACCAGATCCAGCGCTGGGTTTCAGGAGCGGCACAACTCCAAAAAACTTGAGCGTGATGCAAACACACTCCTCAGGCTCTGACACTGA